>CABFWB010007479.1:0-24484 GCA_902151455.1 Timema bartmani | reverse complement strand
GTAGTAGTGGTGGTAGTAGTAGTGGTAGTAGTAGTAGTGGTAGTAGTAGTAGTGGTAGTAGTAGTAGTGGTGGTAGTAGTGGTGGTAGTAGTTGTGACTCAAATGGCACTAAAAAGATCCGCCTGGCGTATAAAATGGAGTAAACAAATAATTCCTTCTGCACTGTCGCGTAGTAAAAAACGAAGGTCACTTTTAAAAACAAGAGCCAGGCGGATAGGGGCATACTTGCGACACTCCACCAAGACCATGTGATGAATCATAAAATGGAATCTATATTAGCAGACTTGAAAAAAAAATCTAAGAGGGAGGCCATCATCCTATACTTTAGTGAAGTTAAATGAAGAGAGAGAGAAAAATAACATTTGAAAAATGGAGCAATTTCGAATAAATTAAGTAGTTTATCTTCCACACTTTATAAAGTTACAGGAGGAAAAAGGACGAATTGGAAGGGAAGAGGACGAGGGGAAGAAAAACAAGGGGAAGGATATAGTGGGATAGGAGGAAATGAAGAAGATGAGGAGGACAAAAGAAACAGGAAGTCGGGAAATAAGAGGACAAGAGAAAGAAGGAAGAGGTGTGAAAGGAATAGGACGAGTGGAGGAAAGTGGAGGTGAAAGAGGACAAGCTCACCGAGATGATTTACAAGAAGTGTGTTCTGCTTCCAGAAAGTGTGCAACATCATTTGTCTCCGAATCTAAGCGTCAAGACAGTGGAAAGTGATTATGACGCCTGAAATAAACCAGCATTTTATATTCATGCGTAAAACCCAAAGAAACATTGTAATAAATATAGTTGATAGTAAAATAAAAAGTTAAATTATTTTGTAGTGAATACATTATTTTGTAAATAAGTACTACGTATAATTTCACTGATACGCCTTTAATTCTTGAATAGAGAGCTAATACAAGTAATACAAATGATTTTGATATTTAATTAAAAAATTATCCAAACTTGTAACAATGACGGTGATATTTAATAATTAATATTAGGTAATACTAAACACATGGTAAATATCAAACATTAAATATAAACACAGAATTTACACTAGTTTTTCTCGAAATAGTCAAAATGTCACATTCTACTTGTACTCTCGGCCCCTCAATTAAGATAATATTAATTGTGTCTAATATAAATTCGAATAAATAAAGAATTTGGCTATGTTGAACAAAGTGTGTTGATGTTTATTATTTGTAAAGGCTAACCAAACCTTGATCAAAGACACGCATTAGTTATTCCCGTCTTTCTCTTACATCTAGAAAGTGTTATATTCTCCCCTCAGGCTACCATGCTCGCATTTGGAATAATTTCCTACACACACACACACGGTGTGGTACAGCCCTGCTCACCGAAGTAGAAGAGTCGGCTCGGATCGTTTACTTACGTCTTCATGCCTCCACAAGGGAGTAGTCGATACCAAGCCACAAGGGAATCGATTTCCAGTGAGGTTGCTGGCATCATCACGCAGCCATGGGGGTTGCTGAAAGGGTGGGGAGGGAGGTATATAGGCCGCTCAACAAACTCCTCTTTCTACCTGTTGGATGAACTCGACGAGATGTACCACTGCAATTTGTTTGATGTGCCCTTGTCTGATTAGTTTCGTGTGTGGTTTGAAAGAGAAAAGGCGAGCTGTTATGTCTGTGTGACCGTTATAGTTTATTAGGCCACTCCCTGATGAGGAGAGCCCGTAGGATTTTCGTGTTTGGAAATTTACTTTTGAAATTATGATTTTGGACACTTTAGGGGTTACAAAAAGTCAGGGTAGCTTTTATGAATCACAGTACTTTTCAAGATTGCGGACGAACCATTTTCTGTAGACCCTATTATTTCAGTAAACAACTATCAGATTTTAATAATTTCTTTTTTAGATTAAAGATAGTAAAATTGTCGTTGATTTTGCTTCTTTTAATGTTTTCGATAATTCCTTCCTGTGTAGTTGTATTTGTCAATTTTTGACAAAGATTGGACCTTTATTGACAATTGAACACAATTTGCATCTTCATGAGAGGAAATAATTGAAAAATACTTTGAATAAAAGTTTTTGTAAATCCAATTTACCATAAGAGCCAGCGTCCATATATTTCAAAGTTCCGTTTTGTGATGAATAAATGTCCTTGAACTTGTCGGGGTACGCAGTCCACCGCACGATCGCACGATCGCACGATCGTTAGTCCCAGCGTTGTCCCCAATGCCACTCGTCCAACGTGTGGATCGAGAAAATAGCATTGGCCCCAACGTTGGCGCGAGCGTTGGTAGTTGGCCGGCGCGTGTCGGTTTTTATCAAAGGAATCTGCGCCAACGTTGGCGCAAGCCGTCCACACGTTGGCGCTTTGCTCAGTCTTGTTGCGACACGCATCGGGTGCGTACGTTAATCTCCGTCAGGAGTAATAGTGTTCTTTGACGTTAATACTTAATATATACTTAATACGTGCATGCCTTAAGACGTCATCCTCATCCGCGTGGACAAATGAAAAAGTTGTAGAATTTATTGAACTTTACCAGGCACATCGAGTTATCAATCCGGAAAGATCATAAAAAAAATTTAGTAGCTGATGCGTGGAGAACCATTCAAAGGGATATTGGAATGATTTTCTCGATCGAGGAATTTAAAAAAAAAAAAAAGAAGAGAGAATCGTTGATGAGCACATATCGCTTGTATAGAAAGAAAACTAATGATTCTACTCGTTCTGGATCATCAACAGACGATGTTTTCAAACTGAATTGGTTCGCATATGAGTTGATGGACAGTTTTCTTGCTCCGATTTATGATAAAACGGAAACGGTTACAATTAAAACAGAGGTAGATGAAACATTTTTTAAACATAATATTACTTTTATTTAGTTAATAGCATTTTGATACACAAAATAACTACGATATTAATAAAATAATATGATTGATAGATGATAAAATGAATGTTGTTCTGTTGTCGTTGTAAAAAATTAAGTAGGTACCTACCTAATCATCATACCAGTTTGTTTATGATAGGTATTTATTCAAATTAATGTGAATAAAAGTATGCTGCAAATTCATTTTGTATTTCTCTAGCATTTTCTGTTGTCCTTTTTGGTATTTGATCAAGTGATCTTAAAGGTTGCCCTTCTGAGACCTTCTCTACGTCACCCTCGGGAATGTACATACGCCGAGAGTGCAGGTTTTTTTGTTTTTTTTTTAAATTATGGAGTATAACGCATGTGAGTGTTATAATAGATGATTTATTGGGTTGTAGCAGCATAATGGTTTTAAACACTCTAAACACAGATGTCATTATTCCAAATGCACATTCAATCACAACACGAGAACTTGAAAGTCATAAGTTGAAAATTCTATTTTGTAAGCCAGCTGCCGCTGTACCAGGAAAAGGTTTCATAATTATTTTAGACAATGTCTGATACAAACACACAGGGCATAGGAATATGTCGATCAGGTAAAGGAGTGTCTTCCGGAAAAATCGAACCAGGCCCATATATTTTCTCATAAAGTATGCTATCATTAAAAACTCCACCATCACTCATACGTCCATGTGTTCCTACATCAGCAAACACAAAGTTATAGTCACTATCAGCTACCGCTAGTAATATTATAATGAAATGGTGTTTGTAATTATGAAACTCTGATTCACTATTAATAGGTGACTGCATATGGATATGTTTGCCATCCATTGCACCCAAGCAATGTGGAAATTGCCACTTTGTTTCAAAACCTCTAGCAACTGCAATCCAATCCTGTTCAGATTGAGGTATCTGAAACAAACAAAAAAATATTTATATTAGTTTTACATTTTCAGTAGATTAGCACCAATTAACTGTATAATTCAAAAATGTAAATTAATTATTGGTGTTTTAATTTTAGGCTATGTTGTTTCCTGACGAGGATAGCATACAAGACAACAGTAATTTGTCAACTGTTACTCCTTCATCAACTTCTACAAAGGCCAAGAAACGGCGAGATTCAGATATCTCGGAAGTACGAATACAAATGAACACAGCTTTAAATGTTCTTAAAAAATATATCGAACCGATCGCCAACTGAAGTGGACGAGGTGGATTTATTTTGTCAACTACTGGCCAAAAGAATTAAAAAATTTGATGAGCAACAAAGAGAGAATCTAATGCACGATATAGACGAACTTATTTACCAGAAGTGAAATGTCTCTCGATCAAATATTAGTAGCCCTGCTAGCACGAGCACATATGTGATGTATACCCCAAATTCCGTGCGTTATGCAACTACACCATCCCCTTCAACTCAAGCCCTGTATATCAAACTGCTGACGATTATAGTAATCATACATATGTACAACCACATTGTAGTAGTCAAACTGAATATGTGACAGGTCCATCAACCACAACTCAGAATGTGACCATTCTGTCAAATGATATTGTCTCACAGATATTTTTACCTTCTGAGGCAAAAACAAATAAATAAATGCACTAGATTACCTGACACCTAATAATTTGGTTATGTTTTTGATTATTTTTGAGGGTTTTATTTTACAACAAACTATTGCCCACGGCTTCGTCCACGCGGACCTGTTAAATTTTGCCTATGTCCTTCTCAGGAATCAAGTTATTTCCACATCTATATCTAGTATATACGTTACGGTTAATGTGATAAATTGAAAATTATTAATAATAACCGGTTATCATTAATAATGGTGTGGTTATTACTAATACTAACAGCATTTATCACTTTGACCGTAACATATACATACATAAAATACTTAAACTTACCTTAACAAAAGAATGCAACGCCCCACACAGCACGATCAATGATATAACTTGAGGAGAAATTTTAAATAGGTAATGAAGACTTTTGAATGAATCTCTAGTCGCTAGAAATCTAAGTGTCACAGCGAGGCGTACTTTGGCCGGTATCGATTCTCTGAATACAGTATCTTGTTTTTTTATTCTTGGTCCAACCAGCAGTAGAAGGTATTAAAAATCTATTGAAGACATACGACAAAAGTTATAAAACTCTCCTGAAGGCTATTGAATCAAATTATTTAATAATCGGTTTCCATCGTGTCTGAAAAAGAAAATTATATAGATGATTTACAGATAATTAGGTACATAAATAATATTATTTGAGCGCCTTGTAAACCGCTGTAGACTAAATTATTTATTCTCAAAATTATTAAAATGTAATGTCTATATGTACTCACAGGTTCTGTGTTTTATGATGTGTCGTCACCCACCATCTTCTTCTGCGTGGCTGTTTCTTTTTTTTCAGTAAGAAATAATTATGATATGCACTCAATAACGTAAAAGCGCTTACAGCAATTTCTATATCGGACATCTTCACATTGGCTCTGACTGCACTAAACTAAATAGAATTGCCAACGTGTGGACGTCTAGCAAATTAACCAGCGTTGGGACCAACGTATGATCAGTCTAAGTTATTTAAATATCATGCAGGTCTAATTCCTCTTTATTTATAACCGACTTAATTATAAATTACTAAAATTACTAGCCCACGCTTTGAGCGCACTTATTGCCAACATTAGTGGGAGAAATTTTGTTTTATATTTTATTTTTCATAAATTAATATTTTAGCTTAGGCCTGCATTTTATTTTCAAGAAAGGGAATATGTATGTAATAGGGTAGTAAGAATACAAGTAAATTTGCTGCCCCGCTGGCTGATCAGCAGTTAAGTATAGTAGACACTGTTAGTATAGGAGACATACTGATAGTATCGTAATAGGCGATCAGCTGTTAGTATAGTGGTAGGCACACTTTTTCTTTCATTACAGATGTTATTTTTAGGAAATGTTGGGTTTATTTTATTGAATTGTATGTAAATATGTTTCCATATTAAATGTGATTTTTATTTACATCGTAACGTTATACGACACTGTGAAATGTTATCTCGCCTAGTTTATAAGTACTGTAATCTATTTTATTCTGTTTCAAGATAATTAGAGAAAACATGAATGTTATATTATTGAGAAGAAAAATAGATTCAACCAAATGTTTAGTCTGTAAAAAAAATGCAGTCGTATTCCAGTAACAAGTAGGTAGAATAGAAGGAATACGTTTTTGGAAGAATCTGCAATCAGAGAAGATGAAGTTGCACAGAGAATCAATCAAGATCAATTACTTGACATGGTGTATCATATAAGTAATGAGTCCTATAAAAATACACACTGAAAAAGGATTTAGATAAGGTGATCAACATGCTCCTGAGACAACGAATTCACGAATTCCCTTAACGCAGCCTTTCCCAAACTTTTCAGGTCACGGAACACTGTTTATTCTTGTTAAAATTTATTTACATTTAGTCATCAAATAAAAAAAGTTACCGTACTAATACTCAAATACATTTTATTTTTCCAAACCTAAAATTAATCTTAAAACATAAATAAAACTTACTTTTAGTGGGATGGCTGATTCTGTTTAGTATTCAGAATAATTCTGGAAAGTTGAATCCTCATGTCAAGTCTATTTATATGCTTTTCGTTGCAACACAATAGTTCAGTCGCACATAAATAAGTTGTAACAAAAGAAGGAGCACTTGAAGCGATCGCTTAGCCCCATTCGGGTACTCTTCTACTGGATTCTCCCCCCCTCCCCCCCCAAAAAATAAAATTCAATGGAAGACCTTTTAAGTTTTGTTTCAAATCAGAGTCAGAAACCAAGTCAACTTGTATTTAATAATCATGCGCACTAAAACCCAATGGTTTGGTTGTAGTTATAAATCGACTCCATACCCAAGATCACCTATTCGATTTATTATTAATTTTTATAAAATCTTCTCATCAGTCTCCATCTATTATTATAACTTCAACTTTTTCCATTTTTACAACTTTGAATTCTATCTTCATCAATAATAATAATCGGTTTCTTACTACTATTTTATAATGTTTTTTTCAAAAACCTCAATGCTACCCAGGCATATAAGTGTAAGAAATTTATTAATACTAAAATCAACCTTAAAAAGACTACCGCTAATTTGTGGTTCAACTACCAATGTGTTGCCAATGAAATTACTCCTAAATTTGCCAAAATTAACTATAAATCCAACAACTTCATAATCCAAAAGTTTAACAAATCTGTTCAAAACGCTAGAATCAAAAATGAAATATCATATTTGCACAGAAAACAACAGTTTCTCAACATTCAAGCTTATCAATTACATCTTTAACTCAGCAATTCAACCCATCCTATTATTTGGCATAACATATCACTTCACATACAGGATAAAATCAATAACATATTAAACCAGAAGAACCACACCCTCAGGAACAAAATTGACAGCTTAATCAAACAAAAAAAAAAAACCGGTCAAAAAACCAATCTCTCCAGTGGCCCACAATTTCTATCCCAGAATTCTAAACTTAACCAACCTCAAACTCTCTCATGATGAAGAATCCATGCTTCTTAAAGGTTACAAATTTAATCGTCTCAACTATTCTATTACTAACAAAACCCATTCTTACATCATTGATAGTGAGGAAGCAATCAAACATATCAATCCTGAGATAAAAAATCAAACTAGGCACTTAATCGCCAGCCAAATCCAGAAAATTATTACAAATAGTAATCATAACAAAACTAGCCACCCAAGCATCTCAATAACAAACTCAAAAGAAATAATATCATAAATGTGAAATCAGATAAAGGAAATACCATCGTCCTCATAAATCACAATGATTATATCTCCAAAACCATGGATTTTATCAACAATAACAACATCATTGAACTCAAATGTGATCTTACCACCAAATATCAAAAAACAATAAAAACCTCACTCAAAAATGCACCACTAATCTTCTCTCCTAAAGACAGTTTCAAGTTCATCAGTATGAATCCCAAAGCACCTAATTTTACATCTCTACCTAAAATTCACAAACCCAATATTCCCATACGACCTCTGTTCAATTATCAGAATGCCCCTGCCTATAAAGCAACCAAACATTTAGCCAATAATTTACAACTTCCGTACACTCATGATGTAAAAAGCTCCTATGACCTGATCGACAAACTCAAAAATGTATCCCTCAATGATCAATCTTAGATATTTCTAATTTATACACTAATGTTCCTGTGAATAAAACCATTAACATCACTAAAAACATTCTTGAAAATAACAATGCTTCCTCTCAATATATTAAACAAGTCACATCTTTCCTTAAAACTGTTTCAAACCAAAACTATGGTGTAGTTATGGGTTCTCCCATCTCTTGTCTTATGTCTGAACTTTTCCTGCAACATTATGACAACATGATACTTAATGAACTTAAAACCTTCTTCGACATTAAATTCTACTGCCGCTATGTCTACGATATCCTTATAATCTATGAACAACATCCTAATTCACCTGCACCTGATATAATTCAAAATTGAACAATAAAATGACCGTAAACAAACCTGATGCCGAGCCAACCAACAAAACCAAATGGATCAAATTCAATCACACTGGAAATGAAATAAACAGAATCACAAATATCTTCAAAAAACACAAACTTAATATTGCTTTCAGCACAAATAACAATATTAAAAAATATATCAACAATTCCAATCCTAACAAAACTAGCCAATATAAAAAAAAAGTGGTATATATCAACTTACATGTGTATACATTGGTGAATCTGGACGACAAATTTCAACCAGGTTTTCTGAGCACTTTAGTGATTTCAAATATGAAAGAAACAAATCCAAATTTTGTCAACACCTTAAACAATCTGGCCACCAACCCTACCCAATGGAAAAATGTATGAAGTTGATTTACAACACATCTAAAGGCACAAGCATGAACACTGCCGTAAACATCTTCATTCAAACTGCTCTACTCAACAACAAAATAGTTCTAAACGAACAAACTAACTTTGAAAACCAGATACTTATCAATACCCTCAAAATGCTTCCACAACACAATAAAATAAATCGTAATTCTATTCGCTCCCGCCCTCCCTTTCATAGTAGTTAAATACCTGATCGGGCCTGTCGTGAAGATTTTAACCTTATCCCTACCCTTTTTTCATTAATATTATTTCTCCTTTAGTCCTAGCACATTATTTTTTAAACAACACTTCAAAATCTATCTATCTACTTTGCTCTTCATAACAAACATCTTCACATTCATTTCTTTTCTTACATTGGTTTATACTATCTTTGACTTCTCAGTTTCTTCTAGAAAATCATAATCTCAGTTTATATATACACATTAGTTTACAAGATTTCACTCAGTTCTGCTCCAGTAACATCTAAGAGGACTCACACCACGTATCTTCATCCGGTAAATATGTTATTTCATTATCAGTAATTGTTTTACATTAAACTTTATATTATTCATTTTAACCCATAACAACACTTCAACATGGCACGAAGCAAACGGTCTCCGCCATCAGAAGAACAACTCAGACAGGTATACCGCGAGGCCGGTATGACGCCACCAGTCTGGCACGAGGACCACCAGTGGTGGGAAGATATTCAACCCGTGGACATCACACGGGAGGACCTGGAATTCCTAGATCAAGCGAACATCTGGGAGATCCCTGACAAAACGAACCCACGCATAAACAACGGCTCTTCTGGGGGAATACCGACAGACAACGAGCCAACGGACACATGGGGAAATTTTCTCCCCTCGGAAGAGCGACTTCAAGAATGGAAGACGCAGGCACCGAGATACCCAACCGAACACAGAGAGTACACGACCCTAGAGGAAATCATACAGTCGCTCGGCATCAACATAACGGTGGAAGACCAGGACCCACCGCTTCCAATCAAGCGCAGGCCACCAGGCCCCCGGGACTCGGCCCCAGAAGATATAATAGAGGAAGATTAAATCACCCTGGACGGAGCAGAAGGAGCATCGCCGTTTCCCAACCTGGACAAGCAGATCCAGGACCTCATGGAAAATGACGGCATCGCAGTCACTAGGCTCGAAGACTGCAATTACTATTCGCCATGGGTACTCGGATCGTAGACCCAGGATGATCCAAGTTGGTTCTACCACATATGGCCCTGTTAACTGTCCCGACGAGAGTCCCCATACGACGCTAGACATGACAACCTTCGCATAGGGCATCGCCGAGAGAGGGGTCATCGCAGCAAGTGGGTGTAGGAAAGTGCCAATTTTATGTCCGGGCCCTCATGAACGCAACCGATCTTTTCTCAAAGTAGGGTACCCGGTTATTGTCATCCCTAAGGCCCTTCTACTAAGATATTACAACCGGCGCACTTTCACTCAGGAGCTCAAAGTAGTGGTATCAAATAATCGTCCAAGGAAAGCCGTGTTAGATGCCAAGGTCGTCAACGGAGGGGACAAAAGTCTCTGTGCAGGGCTGAACGGCAGGGGAAGGGAAGAAAGAGGTAAGGAGAGAGAAAGAGAAGGGAGAAGAATGAAAAAAGGAGTGAAGAGGAAGAAAGAAGAAAAGGGAGTTGAAAAGAAAGATTTAAGATAGGTTTTCCTGCACGAGATACGTCCTGCACAACAGCCTCCCCTTTTATTCGCCTCTTACAATAAGCAGGGGTTACTGCGGGACTATTCCAAACCTCGTCCCGCAGGGGGGGAATTCATAATTTAAAAAAATATAGTTTTACAATATTGTAACTTAAACTTACACTGAAGATAGTACTATTTATTTTTATTTTTAAAAGTACATAAATATTTAAAATAAAATCATTATAGTGTTTGAGGAGTTATTAAATTATTTGTTACGAATTTTGTTTAATATTTAATACTAAAACTAAAGAATAAATGTAAAACTGATTTGTACGATTTTTAAAATCTTCTTTCGCCTTTCTTCTCTATTTGTGATGACTGATGAGTTACAATAATAATACTCGATATGAGGAATAGAGCACCTAGTTCATTGTTCCAAATACACATAATGTCCGTATTATGTTCCATGACATTGATAGTAAAGGTCACATTCTCAATAGATTTTTTGTGTGTAATATCTTACCATCAAGTCATTTTAAGCCTTAAATATCAATAGTAGGGGCAATCATATTTTTACTCGTAAGGCGTATTTGGAACGAAAATAGGGTTAATATGTTCAATACTTATATTGTATACATTCAAAACCTAGCAAATGAAAAGAATCAACATTTCAGATTATAGTTGGTTTAGTAGACTCTACACCCTGGGAGCTTGTATTTAGAGTTGGTGACTGCCATCCAAAATAAGGCTGTTGTTCATTAACCAAAACATGTTCCCATGGCTGCATAGTTTAACTACGAGCGTTCAGGTCATGACTGACTATATCAATCTTTTGTTTTTTGAATGAAGTGAAACTTGTTCATTCGGGTCTCGGGGTCCCGGATAATTTAGAGTAATTATCAAGAAAAATTATTAGTTTTTACTTACTTTATGACATTAGGAACTAGTAAGTTCATTGCTGCACTTACAAAAGTGCGTCACCTATCGCTATCTTGAGCTAGTTTTGTCCATTCCACCTCAGTACATTCTAATGTTATCCTCCCATCTAATTTTAGATCTTCCCCATTGGGTCTACCAGTCAGTGCCCTGAACAAGTTTCTATAATCTCCCATTCACGCTGCATGACCTGTCCACCATAATCTACGAGACTTGATTATTCTAACAATGTATTGTGATGAGTACAGGGTATTTAAATCATTATGTAACCTCCTACACTCCCCAGTAGTTTGAGCCCTTTTTAGACCATATATCTTCATAAGCACCTTATTTTCGAGCACACTATTTTTCATGGAAACTAAATACTGTACATATGTATTATTTGATCCTGTCGCGTAGTGAAGTGGTGTGAAGTGTGAAAGTTGGATGGTTGAGATTGTGATGCTTGTTTGCCTAAGGGGAATCGCACGAGGCCGCGCCACGGGAAACTGTACGAGTCTGACAGGCCACGCCGCGGGAAACCATACGAGTCTGACAGGCCACGCCGCGGGAAACCATACGAGTCTGACAGGCCACGCCACGCCACGGAAACCCGTACGAGTCTGCGAGGCCACGCCACGCCACGGAAAACCTGTACAAGTCTGCGAGGCCACGCCACACCACGAGAAACCGTACGAGTCTCCGAGGCCACGCCACGCCACGAGAAACCGTACGAGTCTCCGAGGCCACGCCACGCCACGAGAAACTGTACGAGTCTCCGAGGCCGCGCCACGCCACGGGAAACCCGTACAAGTCTGCGAGGCCGCGCCACGCCACGGAAAGCCGTACGAGTCTGCGAGGTCGCATCACGGAGAATCACACGAGTCTGCGAGGTCGCACCACGGGCAATCACACGAGTCTACGAGGTCGCACCACGGGGAAATCACACGAGTCTGCGAGGTCGCACCACGGGGAAACCATACGAGTCTACGAGGTCGCACCACGGGGAAACCGTACGAGTCTGCGAGGTCGCACCACGGGGAAACCATACGAGTCTACGAGGTCGCACCACGGGGAAACCATACGAGTCTACGAGGTCGCACCACGGGGAAACCGTACGAGTCTGCGAGGTCGCACCACGGGGAAACCGTACGAGTCTGCGAGGTCGCACCACGGGGAAACTGTACGAGTCTGCGAGGTCGCACCACGGGAAAACCGTACGAGTCTGCGAGGTCCCACCACGGGGAAACCGTACGAGTCTGCGAGGTCCCACCACGGGAAACCGTACGAGTCTGCGAGGTCGCACCACGGGGAAACCGTAAGAGTCTGCGTGGTCGCACCACGGGAAACCACACAAATAATGAATTGACAGATTTATTTTCTAAATATTATTTCCGGTATATATACAAATTGCAATTACAACAAATGTTTTTCTGAGTTTCACATTTTTGATGATTTATACATTTTTAGTAGGATTTTTTAAAATCCGAACAACTTCCAGTTCGGTTTGATTTAGAAAACGCGGTTTCGCTATATTTTACGGAAAACGCGGTGTCACTACTTTACGGAATAAGCAGTTTCACTGTATTAAAGTTTTTGACTTTTTTAAAAGTAATGTATTTTTAGTGTAATTCGAACGCATCAGTTATTAATATTTATTTCCTAAGCAAGCAATGTCACAAACTAATATCTAGAGGGATCTGCAGTGTGTATAGGAGTGATTCTGATAGTCCTCATTAGAGTGCAGTGCGAGCGATGCTGACCGTCCACGCTGGTGGCTCCACAGGGGCAAGATTCTCTCGTGCAGTCCCCAGGGAGGGTAGTGGGGTGTATCAAGTGGAACCAGGGACTGCAGGGACAGCACAACAGCAGCACTGTCAGCAATGTAGCGACGAACACAGTCAAGATGACGATCCATATCACAAGACTGCGGGGGTGCAGACAGCAGGAAGAGGACGCTTCTGAACAACACTTGTAGACGAGGTAGCACTTTACTTGGGGACCGCAACTTGACCATAACAGGTTTCCAGAGGTCACCGAAAGGGGAGAAACTAGCAGACCAAGTACAAAGTCTCGTTTTCTAACCATTGATTAATACATAGAAAAACTTCAGGTAGAGTTTTCTATTGGTGCCATCTGCTTTCTTTTACGTATCTTAGTAAATTAATTACCAGCCACAAGGTGATTTAGAATAAGTAGCTAAATAATCTTTAAATCAGTATAGGACTCACTAGACAATACGTCATGAGAAAACTTTATTAATTGTTTCGATCACTTTATTTGACGAACCTTTTAAGGAATCATTAAATAAACATGATACTTTATTTTGTCGTACTGGTAATTTGAAGATTTGCGTGGTTACCGGGATACCTCTTTGATAATATGGCACATGCTTGGTTGTTATTGTTGGTGGTAGCTACAGAAACTTCGAACATAATTATGTTAGTTACGTCTTCAAATAAAGTTTATGTCACATTAAAATATATCAGAGCTTAACACAAGAACAAATAATAGCTTTATGCAATTCTTGTCTCTTTATGTTAGCATGTTCGAGTGTGTAGCAAGTGATGCTAAAACATGTATCACGACATCTGTTTCTCAATACATAATGATTTGTCAATTTAATTTAATTTAATTTTCCACACAGTGCTTGGCGAGGAAGTAATTAAAATATTTGAGTCTATAGCTATGTAAATAAACAAATCCTACATTATTACTCCCTTATTCCCTGACCGTATATATACGGGAATAGGGAATATGATTGAACAATCAGTTTGTTGTATCTTTATGAGCCTTAAATTGTTTATTATAGGCTACTGCCTAATCTTATACTCGTATTTAACCAGACTAATAAACTCTTGTTTTTTTTGGCGTCCAACATTACTCATCGTGCCGGAGTGATATTTGTCAACTGTAGAGATCATTTAGCTAAATACAGTATACATTCTCTGTGCACAGAAAATTATTGGACTATAAACTATAAACACACACTGCAAAACAGGAAGCCCTTTCTCATCAAAGATTGATCCCACCACCCCCACCAATTATAGTCAGGGATTCCCCTTGACTTTCCCAACGACCCTAGAGTCCAAACCAGTGATACCCAAAGTGGTCTACATCGACCCCCAGGGGTCGGCGACGACCTGCAAGGGGTTCATGTGGGCGAAAAATAAATTGGGGTCAACGATAGTGGATCTCATTTAAGCAGGTCGTGACTTTAATTTTGGCTTTCCATGAATGGAATAATCCACATACACAGATAGTACCTATTTACTTACATAATACTTTCTTATAATATAAACACATATATCTATCTATATAAATTATAAAACTACCTATGAAGTAAACATTTTTAAAACATAAATGTTCATGAAACGTGATTAAGAATTATATTAAAATTTAAGTTATTATGTATATTTTCTGATATATGAAACTGTTTAATAATTATTATAAACTAGCAGTTGCCCGCGGCTTCGCCCACGTACGTTTTTATTTTCTCTGCGTATAAGTTTTTATTTTGTAAAAAAATATATATTTTTCCGCAGTAAATTAAAGCCTGTGTCAATTTTTTAGCTAGCTGGACCTACAACTTTATCTGTGCAAAAGTTCACGGAGATTTGTTGCTTAGTTTTTACGTGAAAACGTAACTAACAGAACGACAATACACTACTACGGTTTTGTATACAAACTTATGTTCCCAATTATAATATTAGTAGCGAAGTAGTGATTTTATAGTGCACTATTTTATTCTATTAACAATTACAAATTAATTAAATCTAATTTAATTTAATTACATAGTATTTAAATTAGTATATTTCGTAAAATTGTGTAAGTTGTAGGCTATTCGTTGTGTGGTCGCAATACACTTTGAACTTGTAAAAACTTGCACATCATCATGTTACACGCAGACGTGCAATAGAAATTCTTGTATCAGAGCTTCGCAAAGACAGCGCAGGAAGACTCGTACTTGCACTGATTTGTCAATTCGTCAGTCAATAAATAGGAATGTGAGAGACAAATACGTTAATTTGTTTCCGGAGTATTGAAAAGGATAGTATTAAGAAAATATTTTCAAAAATATAAACTGGTAGTTAGGCACATACAAATTAAAGTGAATCAATGTCATTTTGTTTGGGAGTGCCGGAGAATTGTAAGTACATTATTTTTTATAATATTTTAGTTTTGTACTCGTAGTTAGTAAATATAGATAAATTACGCCAATCATGACTTGAGTTTAATATTCAATATTTTGAAATACATGTTTACATGTTTAAATATAATATGGTTTTACACCCGGAATATTTTTTATTATTACTATGTCTTATTTAAATAGATTAATTTTGTCCACAGATAACTGATACTAAACATGGCCGAATCTAAAAAGAAATGTAGACAGTACAGTGTCGATTATTTGAAGTTTGGCTTCATTCCGTCATTGTTGGACAAACAATTGCCTATGTGCCTTTGTGCAACAAAGTTTTAAGTAATGACGCTATGAAACCATCTAAGCTGGAGGATCATCTGAGAAGATGTCATCCTGGTAAAACAGGTAAATATTTGAAATACTTTCAAACACTCTAAGATAAACTTCAGAAGAGACCCACGGTGGACAGAATGTTCGCTTCGACGTCTCAAAGAGACGATGATGGTTTGCGGGCGTCTTATAGCAAAATCCGGAAAACCGTATATTATCGGAGAAAAGTTAGCTTTGCCAGACGTTGAAGAGGTTTAAAAAACTGTTTTACACAAACCTGCATCTGATATCATTAAAAGAATTCCTTTGAGCAACAACACAGTTCAAAGACGTATTGATGAAATGAGTTATGATATTGAAAGCTTCTTGTGTAATTATTTGCAAACGACCCATTTCTCTATACAGCTGGAGAAGTCAACTTTACCTGGTAATGAAGCATTATTATTGGCATATGTTCATTTTATTATGGATCAAGAAATCCACGAAGAACTGCTCTTCGCGAGAACTTTGACAACCGACACTAAAGGCGAATCAATATTTAATGTTTTGAAGGATTACTTCATGGAAAAAGCAATCCCTTTATCAAATATAATATCAGTAGCAACAGATGAAGCACCTGCCATGGTTGGGCGCTATCGTGGATTTATAAACCATTTAAAACAAAATGTACCCGGGGTGTTAACAATACACTTCGTCATCCATCGACAACATTTAGTTGCTAAAAATCTGAATGTTAGATTGCATGAATCTCTTCAATTAGTCATTAATGCAGTAAACCGAATCCGAAGCAACGCGTTAAATACGCGGTTATTTGCGCAGTTGTGTGAAGAAAATGACGAGAACTTTCATCAAATACTCCTTCACACTGAAGTATGCTGGCTGTCAAAAGGCTTATGCTTGACAAGATTTTTTGCACTTTTTGAGACTGTTTTAGAGTTTCTGGATGCTAAGATCCAATTTTAAAAGAAAATATAATCAAGTGGAAACCAAACATTGCCTATTTAATAGATTTATTTACTAAATTTAATGAGGTTAACTTGCAGTTACAAGGTGACAGTCTAAATTTGATTAAAACAAAGTCCATCATTTCAGCATTTCTTGCCAGAATTAAGCTAATGAAGCAAAACAGTGGACGGCGCGAATTTTCCCAGTTTCCCAATTTGTCACAGACAAACTGCCAGGAAGACGACGTTTCGATCTACGTTCACCATTTAAATGCCCTCTATTCAGATTTTGAAACTAGGTTTGAGGATGTTTTGACTATGGTAATACCACAGTAGATAATCAATCCATATGGCGACATTGAAGAAACGGATGTCATATTACAAGAGGAACTGATCGGAATAAGCACTAACGAAGAACTCAAGGTACAGTTTAGAAACGGATATAAGCAATTCTGGCTTCAAAAAGACATACCTGTTACTTATCCCGTATTATGGAATATCGCGAGAAAGTTTTTAATTGCTTTTCTATCCTCATACCTAGTGGAAAGGGGTTTCAGCGCGGTTAACAATCTCCTAACAAAAAAAAAAACAAAAAAAAACAGAATGGACGTCACTAACCGAGGAGGTTTGACTAACTAAACTAAATTGATGCCAAATGTTGAAAATTTATTATTAAATCATCAGGTTCATCCCTCCCACTAAAAGC
Organism: Timema bartmani; assembly: GCA_902151455.1. Classification (NCBI taxonomy): domain Eukaryota; kingdom Metazoa; phylum Arthropoda; class Insecta; order Phasmatodea; family Timematidae; genus Timema; species Timema bartmani. Next base: position 7,060 of record CABFWB010007479.1, on the reverse strand, counting down.
ATTTATTATTTGCTTAATTATTTTATTTAACAGATACTAAATTTTAATTTGGTTCGTTTTAATTTGAATTTAATTAATAAATGTATAAAACTTAACATGTGTTTTTTAAGTTTTTCACACTACACTTAACTACAGTTAGAAACTTAAATCTTTCAAAGTGAGTATCACTATACCAGCTGTCAAAAACACATTTTAAGTTGATGAATTTGCAAAAATTCAATATTAGGTAAGCAAGGGGTCTACCCAAAACCGAAAAACATGGCAAGTGGTCTACGAGACAAAAAAGTTTGGGGACCTCTGGTCAAAGCCAATACAGTGCGCCAATCAGAGGTTGCCCCTACAAGCCGTGTGGAGGCGGCAAGCATCCACCCGGCTGGGCCACAACAACAATCCACTCAACATAAAACCTCCACAGCCTCACCAATCAAGGAGTTGCTAAACAAAACAATATTAATTAATCACTTCAAACCATACCTTACACAGCTAAGTCAAGCCAAAGACACATCAGATAAATAAATGCTAGTTATACTACTACAGAATGAAGGACAAAAGGGCGACATTGACGGACATACTGCGCGTTTTTGTGTGGAGCAAAAATAGAATACTCCAACAAGCAAAATAATTTAAAGATTTATTCAATAGTTATTCTATGATAAATGAAACCCACTTAAGCCAAACAATGGACATTTATTTTTACGGCTATGCAATTTACAGATCAGATAGAATAAATAGACCAGAAGGGGGACAAAGTCCGTAGTCAGGGAGGTATTGGGGTTAAAACCCAAAGAAATTTAATTTTTATTATTTTTGTTTGGAGGCCCATCAACACAATGAGGTCATTCATATATATATATATATATATATATATAAACAAAGTAAAATCCTCACAGGGGAACGAAATGGTGGATACAATAATAAAATACAATAATAAAAATATGTATTAAAAAAATCTCAATATGAGAAAATACCCATTTGACATTCCATAGGATTGCTCGAATGGGCTATTAAAATGTTTTGAGTGATACACCTGCTGATAAAAACCACAGGTGTATGCACTACATTAAAAATACAAAGCAAACATTTTAAAATATAATAAGTTAGTTAAAAAGACAAAACAAACAAATTAAAATATAGAATGATAAAAAGACAAAACCCACATATTAAAGCATACTAAACAAATGTTAAAAAGACAAAACAACATATTAAAGTATACTAAAAATGTTAAAAATACTCTCAATATGAGATAAAATCCAAATGATCCACTTTATAAAAGCGACTCAAAATGGCATTAAAAAGATCCGTCTGGCGTATAAAACGAGGTAAACAAATAACTCCATCAGCGCTATCGCGTAATAAATAACGTAGGTCACCAGATTTAGAGCGATCAGTGTAGATTCGCTTGAATCCCTGAAAGCGAGTGGAGAGGAGCTCGTTAAAGGTCCTTTCATATATAATAGGAGCGGTGGTCGCTTTAGGGAACTTGGCAAGATCAAAATGGCATTGAGGTAGGCGTATCTTCCAGGGAGAAACTCGACCTGGAGTTGTGGGGATAGCCTTTGGCAGGACTATCCCACACGTGTCGAAGACCGATAACATCCTGATCCCAACCGGCCTTGTACTACGCCATTTGGTTTCATACAAGACACGGTTAGGGGGATGAAACACAGGACGGTAGGCAACATGCTCTGGCATACAGTGTAGTTTCGACACGTAAGATGCCAGGAGATAGGACCACCGGTAAGAGAGAGGGGGTTCACCGGCGTCGGCACAGATGCTGACGACTGGACTGGTACGAAAAGCACCAGTAGCCAGTCGTATGCCAGCATGGTGGACACTATCCAACATCTTTAACGCCGAGGGTCTCGCTGATCCATAAAAGAAACTGCCGTAATCAAGTTTTTATCTCACCAAGGCCCTATAGAGGCAAACCAAGGTTTCCCTATCAGCACCCCAAGAACGACCGCTAACCACTTTAAGCAGATTGAGTGTTTTTACACATCTCGCTTTCAGGTTTTTGAGACTGGTAAAATAATATAGGTCATTAAAATACTGGGGGCTGGCTGTATTCCACGTAATCTATGCAAGTGGACGACCGTCGTCTTGGCTGCAGAGAAGCGAAAGCCACTACGCGATGCCCACAAAATCTTACCCGAAATGTTGATGGATGTCGACGTCTCATTACACCCCCGAAGCCTAAAAAGTTGTTTTTGCACTGCCGTCTGTCTCTGTTTAACCCCAAAATTAAGAGTAAATTAATAAAAAGCGAAATGGGGAAAAATGATTTTCTCAAAATCGGCTCTAACGATTTTGATTAGAATTCGTATCTAGGCGTTAATTAAGATTATAAATAGAATGGCTATTTCCATTTTCCGAAAATTTCCGTATTCCTGCAACTATTTGAGATACTAAATAACTTATCATTGCAAAATTATAGTACTATTAAAACTAAAACACTTTTATTTGAAATATATTTTTATAAAACCAACAGTTTCTAAGATATTGGCAAATATATTAATACAATTTTGTGAGCTTTAGTTGTAAAAAGATACTACTCAAGTTTTAATGCAATAATTCTGTAATGACATGAAGTAATTAAATATAAGTCTCTCAAAAAGTTTGTTATTTTTCCTTTAACCTCTTAGGTGAAATGTTTGTACAGTAATGATCTATCTCCTTCATTTTAGACTCAATAGTCAATATTTACATTTTTATTGGTCAAGATTTTTAATTAGGAATTTAATAGCAACGCGATGGCCTGAAGATGTGGAACACCTAATAAATTATTAAAATTTTAACCGGAAGTCGAAATTTTAATACGAAGTGTTGACCCTTGTGGACCCAAAATCGATCATTTTTATTGGTCCAAACATACAAACGAGAACATTAATTCTTTAAAAATAAAATTATAAAATTTAAAACCGGGACTCAAAATATGTTTTACGTAAGTATAGTGAAAATTATGCTTGGGTTCGCTAGTATATATTATTTCGTTTCACATATATTGCGAGTTTTGAGTAAATATCTCCATTTTTAAACAATAGAGCGAGAAAGTCCGCTTGGAGTTCCATGCCATTTATTTTATAGTTTAATTAATTTTGTTCCTAAAATAGTATAAATTTAAATGTTTTGTTTTGGCACCTTCTTTCATTGTATTCCTATACACAATTCCAAATTCTTGCACTATTATTTTCTTAATCTATTAAAAAGTTATAGAGCAAACAAATTACTGTTACGGAAGGACAAATTTGTTGGACCTATAGAAGGCTGTATACCCTCTGAATGTTTACACTAATAAAACAGCTTATTAGGGAAATCTAGAATAAATTACATTTTAATACATTGGTGACACTGATGTATAAAGTCAATCTATAATGTTACAGCAGGCACATACATTCTTGTAAAGTTTGTTTCTAGTAAACAAGAGGGATTTCTTTATGTCTGCATCATACAATCAGTTCTTCCAAACAATGAGTTCCAAGTAATGGGGATGAAGTGTCTTGATACAAGTAAGACCAGCTGATAAGAGACAATATATCAGTAGAAGATTTGGAAGATATTGTTCAAGTTCTTCCAATACCCACAGTATCATCTGTGAGGGACATTGTGAGGTACAGCTTCACTAGACCCATTAACATTTTGGAAAAATAAACTTAGCATATTATTGAGCTATGTATTTAAAAACAAGACAACTAATAATTTATTTGTTTAACATATCATAACACCTGGTGTGTACCGGTATTGAGATAATTTTGTATTTCTTGTAACAAAACTAAGTTATCCTGTAGATAAAACTTTGCACTGAATGCTAGACAAATCTTTCTTGCTATAATTTGTCCTAGTCTATTTTTATGAATCTTTTTCACTAGATTTACAATATGGCATACTCATAAAATAATTACAACAATATTTGCAAACATTGCCTTTAAATTAGTTTAGCACAATTTCAACAAAATCTTCCTTCCATAACAATATGTGTAGGCCTATCCGAAATTTTAATACTGAATAAACTCTTGGATAAAGGCCATAGGGGCAGTGAAATATTTATTTCCAAAGAACGAAGTTATGCTAAATTAAAAGACTTTGGTTGAAAGAACAAATTTTAAAACATTATTATTATTTAGCACCGCATCTTAGAACCCATTCGGGTTACACGCCCAAGTACTAATTACGCTAATGGATTAGGAATTGTGAAGGTTGAATTTAGAGGAAGTGAACCTACATTTGCGTGTAGGGAGAGTGGGAAACAGTTTGGGGAAAACCACACCCAGTTCACTTGACCGAGATTCGAACCTTGATCTCCCCGTCCTTGGCAGTCTAGCTCAACACCAAACCAGCGCATTAGCCAACTACACCACCAAGGCGGGTAATTTTGAAACATACTAACAGGTAATGTGTAACTCTAAGTCTCTTGCAAACGAAGCCACTAATTTTGGAACTGTGGGCTCAGTTTGTTGTGTTCACAACTACTGACTCGAGGGTCCTGGGTTCGATTCTCAGCGATGCCGAAAAATGTATTGTCGGTGCAGTGGGTCTCTCTTACACAGGGATGCATTTATGGCTGGGCTTTATGTTCGAATATTAGACTTTAAGTCATGAGCTGATATGGTCTGTATGCTCAGAAAGTGCACGTTAAAAAACTAAATAATAATGTATTTTTACATTTGGACAGTCTCTTATGTTTAAACATCAATTAACACCACAAACTAATGTGAACTTATAAACTAATTACAAGTGTGACAAAATTGTATTTCCGTTAATTTTTTAAAAAACAACTAATAATAATAAGATTTTTTTTTAACATTTATTACAAACTACATACACTAACAACTATCCTCAACAAATACTAGCATTCTGCATTCTAAACAGGAGGAGAATTAATATTAAGTTTTCGCAAGATGTTTATCATGTCTCTATTTTGCCCTTCCGTAGGATAAAATTGTTCTTTTATAGTTACTTTTAATACAATGCAAAATTTTTGCCATCAAGCTGAGAAAAAGTGTCACCTATCTGCTTCATGCTGAGCCCGTTTTTTAAATTTAGTTAGTTTTTATTTAATAATCAAAGAAACAGCTAAAAAAAAGTGTCCTTCAATAACACTCCCAATACTGTGGCTTAACCCTTTAGTAATTATCATGTATTCTGATCTGCAGTGCAATATAAAAAGACGTTTCAATGTGAATTCTTTCTGCTTACCTATATTGTAGAGTAAACAAAGATGTTGAAATGTGCCTTTATCGCTCTGATCCGTTTTATCTTATTTATATTTATCATGGAAGGAGTATACGAGCATAAGGCATAAAATCAACATTGAGCTCCATTCCAACCCTCTATCATTTTGGCCTTTCAGCTTATGGCATAAAACAGTAGTGGGGAGTAACAGGATGATTGATAGAGAAGGGAAGGGGCCCAAAATAAACTTTGTCCCCCCTGATAAAATTCCTCTCAGAGGCCCTGCTCCTATTTTCATAGCAGAGTTAACCAGCCGTACTAATAGGAGGGGAGACGTTCGTAGCTAGTGGTCTGCAAGACTACTGGGCACTCGTGTTCATCAAGTGGAAGAGACTTTGAGACAAACACATCAGAGGGTTCACAAAGGACGTCATATGATCACAACAGCGCAATCACATGAAATGGTGTGTGAATAAGCTTGTGCGCCTGCACACAATGGAGTTATGTCGCAAGAGAACGTCAGTGTTATGTCATATACTTGTGTTAGGTTCTAGGGATCAAGAGAAAATAAACATCTGGAGTAGAGATTCAGACTTAAATCACAATCGAGATGAATCTCAATGTATTCAATACGAATAATATGTTTGTTCTGTGCGGTGTTTATACGAGTCTAAGAATGTTTTGAAGTCTTTGATGAAATGCACGTTCACACGATACCATTAGTATTCATGCTAGGAGGGAAAGCACATTAGTATTCATGCTATGAGGGAAAGCACATTAGTATTCATGCTAGGAGGGAAAGCACATTAGTATTCATGCTAGGAGGGAAAGTAACTAAACTCTTTTTTTATTTCATGTCAACTTTCAAAACATTAAAATATTATGGGCGTAGAATTTTACATTTTCACTAGTGGATCGTTGCAGATTATTGCACTTAAAAGTATTATAAACTTTTTATTGGGAAAAGATACAAGCCTATATATATAATAAGCCCTCACTTGATTTTCTAGCTAAAAGTTTAGCTATCGGTGTTTAATTAGAATCAAAACGTATATTTTTCCCCTTCACGTAAAGATGAGAACTTTAAAACGATCATTCTCCCAGCTCTTTATCTATTTGTTAAACCAAACCACCTTGGATAAAAATAATGACTCTATTCTTACCTAAGGGAAATATTTTATTTACATATATTATATAAATTATGCACAAATAAGTGTTTCCATGGTGATGTGAACAAAAAATGAAAAGCTAAAAATTCTATAGAAAAATCATATTTTCGTTGGAACTATTTTTCCCGAAATTCTGGACTTCCTTTAAAATGAGAGTTTGTTTGTCAAAATCTGTTCAGTCATTTCCTCGTAATTTCTACTACCGTAAATGGGCTTAATCAAATTATATATAAGATATATGATAGAGAAAGTTATAAAATGTTATAATGAAAAGACAGAGTGTTCGAGTGTGTGATTGAGTAAGTGTGTGGGTGAGTGTAAAAATGAGAGTGTGAGTGTGGGAAAGTGAGTGTAAGAGACTGAGCAACTGAGAGAGAAGTGAATGTGAGCGAGGGATAGTGGAGAGCATGTGTTAGAGAGATAAAATTAGAGTGATAAAGAGTTAGAGAGTGCTTGAGAAATAAATTGAGAGAGTGAGTTTGAGAGAAAGATAATTTTAGAGACGGTACGATTGATAGATATATATATATATATATATATAGTAACATTGTGTTACAATATACTGCCCACCCACATGTTAACCTTCACGCCTAGACTCTCTATTGAATTCATACTACCCACTTCACGACTAATAATCTTTCTGCAATGATATTCTTTCTTAGTGTATTTCACAGTAATCTCTATCTATAGCAAGAATAATATTAAACCACATAATATAAGGA
>CABFWB010007478.1:0-24486 GCA_902151455.1 Timema bartmani | reverse complement strand
CGTTGACAACAATAGATCCCCAGTAAGAGATTTGTTCGACGTATTTTTCTTTCTCGCTCTATGAGGTACTATACTGGCTTCAGAAAACCGGAAAGTATATGATATTTTAACACCCATATCAGTGCTCACATGGTTTAGCACGTCACTCGTTTTGGATTATATTGCTGGTGACAAGGAAATATGCCTTTCTGATGTACTGGTGGGGCTTTTTTCCTAGAAGGTTCTGCAATCTCCCTCCAAGCAAATCCGGTAACATTTCTTCTAAAAGTCTACCTTACTCATCCCTACTCCATTATCTTAATTGATACATTTGTATCTCCCAAACGAATTCCAATACCAAGATTTAGATATGAAGGCGTCATTCAATGATAATGAATTGCCACAACGACTATTCGGCTACCCTCGGATATTACCATTCTTATAATTTAATCTATAATATTTTAATCGCTTTTACTATTTTATATCAAACTTATTTATTTCTTCCTAATTTAATCTAAAAAAGGATCTATATTTGTTGATAAAAACTTTTTTTAGATTATATTTAATCCAATTTAACTAACTAGCTGGCCATAAAGAGCTCTTAATTTCATGTCCACAATCCTAACTTGACATTCAACCTCCGTCAAATTAATTTTCAAATTATCCTCACATAAACTTCCTTGTTTACCAAAGGCTCTGTTAACTTCAGATTTCCCAACTAAAAGGCTGTGTACAAGGTTGTTATCACCCATAAGCTGTCGGATCTAATATTTATATATATAATTAAATGTTCCAAAGTTCTCTCACACCAAAACTACTTGTTTCGAAAATGAACATTTCATCGGAAGAGCTTATTTACTATTTAATCTAATCTGTACTAAAGCTGTTTAGGATTTTGTATTATCTGATATTTTTATATTGATAGTAGAAATGTAAATAAGGAAGCAAGGCTCGTAAGAGATAAATAGAGGTTGATTGGAAATAAGTTAAGAAGATAAATTTTTTAACCACCACTTCATACTACCCATTAGGGCTATACGCTTGTGTAATAATTAAGATAATGGTTTTAGGGAAGAGGAAGGTTTAATGTTTAGGAAGTGTACCCATATTTGCGTATAGGAAGAGTGGAAGATAATTTTGGAAAACTACCCTCATTAATTTTAACCGAAATTCGAACCTTGATCTCCTTGTCATTGGCAGTCTAGTCTACTTTGAGACTAGCGCATTAGACCATACGGCTATGGAAGCGGGTAAGAAGCTGATTAAACTATATTTTAATGTATTTATTTTGTATTACCTCTCACTATTTGTCCGAGACCTTGACATTAAATTGCCCTTTGGGGGTAAGGATGAGGAATCTAACATTTAAAGGAAATGTACAGTACTGCACATGCCTGATTATCTTTCGTAGAAATCTTTTCTCAAATTCTAACCCTTCCCCCCTACTCAGACAAAATATCCTAAAGCCATTGACATACAAATTTGGGAAGGGGGCGCATAATATAATCATGCCTAGGAGTGCAAAAATTTTAAATCCACCACTGGAATTATGTAGGAAAAAATCGCTAGAAAGGACAAGGAAGAGCTGTAAGAAGCAGATAGCAAAAAGTATTCAAGTGTGAGAAGGATAATGGAGGAAATTAAAGTAGAAGGAATAGTTGAAGTATATAATAAGATGGAGACATTTTACTAAACTGACCCGGCCACAGGCTGAAACAGATTATGATGATGTTAGATAATTGATAAAACTACTTGTTTGTATAGTATTTCTACATATAAAATACAAATTTAATGGCACGATCCTGAAATCAAGGTAGAGAAACCACTGTCATTAGCTATGGTAGTGCCAACATTTGCTAATAGAGGGTGTCATGTGCTCAGCACAGTAAGCCTTCCAGCCTTTAATCTCAGTTTTATAGACCGGAAGTGCTAATTTATTTGATTCTCATTTTTCCTCAAGTAGCTGAGTTTGACTCCATTCCAGACCCACTGCTTTACAGAAAAATTCTGGAAGCAGCAGAGATCAAACCCAGGATGTCTGGATCTGTATATATCATGGTAATGTTATTCAATTCACTGGTTCCTTGTGAGTTTATTGATAGTGTTAAATTTGCTATTTTATATTTTATAAGCAAATATAGGTATTTGATGATTTCAAATCATTACAATTTAGTATTTACCATGTGCATAAAACTATTCAAACAGCACAGTACACTTAGAGCTACCTAGCGGACAATTATGAAAGCTGTGTTTCCTTGGTAAACAGATTGAGTTTTGATAGTATTTTGTATTTTCGCCATTATGCGCATTCTTTGGAGAATATGGACTTGAAATATACTTCACTACACAAAGGAAATCTTTTCTCAGGTCCGCGCAAAATGTAGGCTTACCAAAAAAATAAACATTTCTATGTATTTAAACCACTCTCCTTAGCAATATAATATGTCATTGGTTATTTTCCTGTTATTAATATTTTAACTTGAAGAAACAACATTTGATGAGATCAGAACCATCTTTAAAATTACAATAATTTTTTACCATCCACCAGCATTCTAGCATATTTTATATGAAATGAAAAATATTTTAAAACGATTCAAGATATCATATTGTTAGATTTATCAAACAATATCTATTTCTAGAAATTTAAATAAGCAACACCATATGAAGAATGACTAGGTTTTTATAAAATTCTATCAAATAAAATTTGTGTAAAAATTGGAATGCACAAAACTAAAAAGTTATATTAGTTTGATAGCTTTGAACCAAGAGTAGTTAAACTTGGTACTGCAAATATTACGTATGTCATCGATGGATGATTTATTTTGACCCATGTTGTTTGGCATCAAGATGATACTTTAGTCCTATTTTTGCGACATATATTAATGGTTCAATTTTTGTATTTGATGGATATAATAAAATAGCAAGAATATAATAGCTATGGAACAATTACGTTGATCCTCCAAATTTCCTGTATCAACCTCTCTTAGATGAAACTATGAATGCTACGAGGAATCAAGAAAAATACCTTTCCAACACACACAACAGATCAGATTAATCTCAATGTCAGAAAAGTTGTAAGCTGGTAATTTCATTGTTAAACAATCTCAAGACGATGCTTACGTTTTGACTACTGAGACAGCAGTCGTGTAGAAATACATTAGTTGTTGTTGCTGGAGAATATGTTGTCTTTGAGTGCTTCTAATATCTCGCACACCTGCAGAGAGATGGAAGTTTTCTTTCTGAAACCAGGTAAAGGAAAATATATTCTTCACGAAGTTTCGTCCAATACGAAAGAAGTAAAGCTCGTATTTTATTTTCACATGCAATCACGGGATGTGAAACAACATTTCCGTTTTTAGCAAGGGTAAAGCAAAATATTTGAATATATTAGAAAAGCGTCTGGATTTACAAGTTTCGGTGGAAGTTTTTAAGCAAGAAAACTGTTCTAAGGAATTAATATTTTCTAATGTACTACGCTTCCTCTTAGCGATATATAGTGTTCCAGTTAAGGAAGAGTCCATTGATACACATCGACACTCGTGCTTTGTTAAGTTTACAAGAAATAACAAACCTGTAAGACCAGCTTTACTTACACCAACATCTAGTGTAGCTTAGAAGCACCTATATCGAGTTTGCTATCACGTGTAAATACTGTTAGGCAATGGGTTGAATCCTGAACACTGGGGATGGATAATGAAAAGTAATTTTGGATTAAAAAATAGCATCACAAACTCCTGCTCCAGATTCCCTTTTGAATATGATTTTCTGCAACTGTTCCAAAGGTTATTGACAAATGTGTGGCTGTAGAAAAATAAGTTTATACTGTTCAGCAATTTGTGGTAATTGTCATGGTCAATCCTGAATCAATGCTACACTAGAGGAAGATTCTTTAGATAGGAAGGAAGAATAAATCAGTGTAGAAGAATTAAATAAAACGATGAAATTAATCCCATGAATTTCTTACTAAAAGATTTGTATTCTCAATCTCAGGAAATAGTTGAAAGAGATGTACAGGATGAAGAAGAACAGCAACAAAACAAGAAGACAACGAGGAGGAAGAAAAAGAATCATAATTCATAAAATGTGATGAAATCTTGGATAAGGCCTATATGAGATATTACGTTAGAAAAAAACCTACGCCTTGTACTCTACCTTACAGTTAGTGTAGAAAATAGTAACGGTAGTACAGTAGTTGTAGAGGTATATAGGTTTTATAAGCCGTGATAGGTGGAAATATTTGCATATGCGAAAAAGAATATAGATCATTTTTTAGGGATATTTCTACTCTACATATTTAAATAGAGACCTTTTGGACATAGAACCCATAGATAAAGTGATATAGACTTAAAACTTATTTTTGAGACTTGTTTGAGTTGTAAAAATTTTTCTGTACAATTTATTGACGGGGACTCTTGATATATTATTTATAACTACTAAATGAATATAATACCAAAATTAATCTAGCTCGGAATTTATCCCTAAGGAAACTACTAAAATCACTTGACTATAATTACTCTAATGAAAGGAAGGAAGCATTTTAGAAGAAGTATACTCCCATTTGCATGGAATAAGGGTGGAAAGACAATTATGAAAAATCACCTTCAGTAGACCCGATTGGAATTCGAACCCTTATCTCCTCGTCTTCAACAGGCCAGTCTAACACAATAATAACGCCTTAGAACATACGGCCACTGAATCGGGCTGTTCCAGTAATGTATACATCAAGTAAATAGGCACTGCTATAAGAAATATTTTTAAAAAAATTGTTTATTATTTGGCTCATTTAGCTCTTATCTTACAACATAATTAAAACGTGTAAAGTGGCAAGAAGTCAGAGGATTGATTAATCAACAATGGTAATACATTGGAGATGCTTTGTGTTGCAATTGGTGCAAAAGAACACTGGTAAGAAATATGCTTTATATTTTTAATACTAACAAATTAATGTTAAGACACTTTGTCAATATCATCCAATAAAATAGCCTTAAAATATTTCAATTTTAGTTTTTAATTACGATATTGTTAAACATTATCACTGGAAATAAATAGTTTTATTTATTGAGGTAATTTATGTCCACTTTCTGAACCGAATGATTATATTAACACGTGAGAATTTCTATGAGTAAGAGCGAAAGAATTTACCAGTTTTGCCGGGATGGTATTTTCACACACATTCCAGGGTACTTATACATACCACAATCGACATGGAACCGACGGCTTTCCTTCCCCTCCGAAGGAAGTTGCGCTACGGATTTAGTTTAGCTTATAGTGTATTGGCTAAGGTTTGACACTTATTAATCTTTGATGGTAACAATAAGCTTTGTTGTGATCCTCAACAAAATTTGAATAGAGCAGAGCGTCGATAATTCGGACTAATTGGTGATTGACACAGTCTTGATTAAATAATGTCAGTTTCTTTATCAACAAAAACACATACGAGATAGTTACGATAACTCATCGTTAAGGTAGAAACATATTCGCTTCGTTTTAACGAATAACTTTAATTGATTTTTTTGCTAAATATCACAAATCCTGAAGGAATATAATAAGGGAGAATCTATTAACAAAAAAAGTATCCAATTATTTTCTACCAACAAGGGTTTAGGTGCGTTTTTACGGCCATGTTTCGATATTGATACCATTTGGGGTTTTTTTTTATTGAGGTAATTTATGTCCACTTTCTGAACCGAATGATTATATTAACACATGAGAATTTCTATGAGTAAGAGCGAAATAATTTCCCAGTTTTGCCGGGATGGTATTTTCACACACATTCCAGGGTACTTATACATATCACAATCGACATGGAACTGACGGCTTTCCTTCCCCTCCGAAGGAAGTTTCGCTACGGATTTAGTTTAGTTTATAGTGTATTGGCTAAGGTTTAACACTTATTAGTCTTTGATGGTAACAATAAGTTTTGTTTTAATCCTCAACAACATTTGAATAGAACAGAGCGTCGATAATTCGGACTAATTGGGGATCGACCCAGTCTTGATTAAATAGTCAGTAATAAGAGTGAGGAAGGAAGAATTTTAAAGTGAATTTACTTGCAATTTCGTGGGGTGAAAGTGGGGATCTATTTAGGGGATTAGAAAACATTCTTTATCCGATTGGAACCCATACCCAGATCAACTAAAGACTTAACTACAGTAACTCGCTTGACAATATGACCTTCGATGTGGGTTTGTATTGATTTCCTTTTAGTATCGCGTCTTACTAACCGTTTGGGTTGTACAATAATGTACTAAATAAAACAATGTAGTTAATGTAGTTAATATTTTAGAGATTATCTGTAATGCAAACTATAAGTGAAATCAAAAAACAAATATTGATGTACGGCATGGTAATTTAATTCAATTTTCAAATTAATATGGAGGTTAATAGTAAAACATGGTGAGTTGAGTGAGCAAACAATAAAAACTTTGGTACTACCCGTGTTGGTTGCGTGAATTATGTAAGAACGAAAATTTTGAGGCAGGTACATCAATCCATCGAAATAAGTATACATATATTAATAAAATTATTAAAAATCATGAACATAGAGCTCACGGTTTGGTGGATCCCCTGGCTAGAGTAAAATCACCTTCTGAGGTAGCTGAATCCCCGGCGCTTTAACTCCCAATGGTAGAGTGACTGCTCATGGTGTGCAAGCAGCAGNATTAATAAAATTATTAAAAATCATGAACATAGAGCTCACGGTTTGGTGGATCCCCTGGCTAGAGTAAAATCACCTTCTGAGGTAGCTGAATCCCCGGCGCTTTAACTCCCAATGGTAGAGTGACTGCTCATGGTGTGCAAGCAGCAGGTAGGTCATTATGGGCTGAAGCTAATATAAATACTACGATATAAATAGTACTGACATATAATATTTTCGATAAGTCTCAAAATTTTAGTGAGAGTGATTTTCAATAAGATCTACCAACTATGCTATTACATTATATCTAATATAAATTAGTTGTAAAAGACACTTTAACACGGGAATTGAGCCCGAGACTTTTGGCTCAGGGCATCGATGTTTTGCTACTGAGCTATCTAGGATTCATCCCATGGTTTGGCTTATTCTTTTATCATAGTTAATGGCTAAGTCTGTGATGGACCTGTGTCATCGTCAGCTACATATAAGCGAACAATACTATGCGAACGATCATAATTGAGTCATCTAAAACTTGGGACGACTGATATGTAGCCAAGTATGCAATACAAGATTTTATTTTTAACATGAAATTCTAATGAATATCCACGCACATCACAAACTCAGGATTAAAACTCAGTATTAAATTATGAGTGAAAAGTGACTCTGAACACGAGACGAATCCCGGTTATCTAAATGGTATAGCATTAGCTCACTAAACTTAAGGTCACACCCTCGATTTCAGTGTAGTTATGGTTTTTAATCTAATTTATATTAATTGAACCTTGATCCCTTCAATACGGACAGTGACGTAATTACAATGATTTACAGCTTGTGTGTTGATATTAATATACAGGTTTTCTCAAACATATTGAAAAAATCGCATATAGCTACATTATAGTAAGCAACTGTCCCATCTTGTAGGTTCCCAAACTCAACATGTTTGTGGCTGATCATGTAGTTCCCGGCAGCTTTAAACAGTTCCTTAAATCACCTGAAACTTATCAATTCCAGGAGGAAGAAAATAAATATTTCGATCAGTCTCATATTGACAATATTACTTTTTAATCAGAAATATCGTAGTACAAGTTAGTCAACGAAATACACCAATGAAGTTATGGTTTATTTCACTCATTTCCGGGGAAACGAAAGTGCATTATTGAGTCGATTGTAAGAATAATGGTATTTTTGGCGTTTCATAAACCAAATGTCACATTTATTTTAAATCAAAATAATACACATATAATGTTGTTATAACACGATTTTATGGATATTGTCGAGCAAGTACGTGAATCTAAATGATACAAATATAATATTTTGTCAATGGACCTAAATTCGTATAGATATAATCCAATCGTAATATTAAAACTAATATTTTTTAATTCGATGTCTTGGTCTCTGCATTGTAATCGTCTATTTATCTTTTATTAGTCAAAATCATAAATATAGAGTGTAATATTATTCTAGCACATAACGGTGGTCACGCAGAATAGACGTAAGATCGTTTAGTTTGGTTTTCCGATAATGTGTCTTTTCGAGAAATCCGGTTGGGTATATTGAAAGTGTTTCTCATAAATTGTCTCCTTACTTTCGCCATCTTTATATTAGCTTATATTATACACAAGCCATGGTACGAATTACGCAACTAACAAAGATTAAAATAGTACACATAGCAAACTATAACCAATCCATATCCATTCAAGTTATTTCATGGGTAAAAGACTCGATATTACTAACATCTTCATTTAGACTACTGGTCCGCAACCAGTGGGCCGCACGTACACTTTTGGTGGTCCATAAAGGGTTGGCCTTACTTATATAGCAGATTGCCCGTATCATTTTTACAACGTGTATTTCATACATTTTTTTAAATTTCATGAATAGAATAATAAATATTGGGAATGTGCTAAGCTTCGAGACCTCAAATATTTTCGAATAATTAATGGCCGGGTAGTTGATTCGAAACTTTAGATAACAAGCGAGAATAATAAAATTATAATTATAAATCTTTATATCCAAGTGGGTTTTACTGTTAATGTAGCAGGACAGTTGGTGTGAGCAAGCAGCTAGTTGGATAATCTTCTGTGATTCAGAGTTAAATATCCTTGTGCTTTGTTGATGTATTAAAAATTTGTTGCTTTACAGAATGGCTGTTTTTATGTGTAGGTTTTCAGTAATTTCATCATGAGAATTTTTGAAGAGGATTGTAAAAGTTTCACGCAGTTATTAATTGGTGCTATTTGATGCCCAGAAAGTTTTTGATGTTTGGCGAATCTGGATTTGTAGGTATTGTATTTAAAAAAACTAATGTGTTCAGCATATTGAATTGAATGTTTACTTCCGGTCTTGTCAATGTGTACAGCCTTACATTCACATGTTAATTTGTAGATACCTCTTTTGACTTTTAAAGTTGAGATTATATGATGTACATTAAGGGAAACCTACACTTCTAAACAGCGATTATAAACAGAAACAAAATATTAAATGAGCAAACTAATTTAGTAAAACAATCCCTTATTAACATAATTAGAAAATTACCTCTACACGTCAAACTAAAAGGTAATACTTACTCCAACAATTCTAACCCTCTCTCCTTCACAATTAAAACCTATTTTAAACATAATCAAGGAGATTAACACCGTAGATTCATGTGCCTCATTTTAATTCATTTCAACATTTTATGATAAGATCAACAATAATATATCTATCTATATTTACTCATCACATAAATTTCACTTTATGTTATACTGGGGGCCTGATTTTCCCAGTCGCTACTTGAAAGAATATTCTGCAAGCGTTCTACCTTAATTCTTCCTGTATATAACGCTCCTAGGTCTCCCTCTTGATGGATGTCAGGGTAGTTAAATTCCTCCTTCTTGTTCCTATAAATGGTGAGGAGTAGAGCGTTGTCATCTGGGTTGGAGAGTCTCTGTTACTTCCTGCATGCCACCCTCATACTTCCTCTTAGTCTTCCAAGTTTCCCTCCCCAAGGTCTATTACAAACTATTAATGTTTCTCCTATTACCGGAATTGAAATCCTCATGGCTCTATGCGTCGAACAAGTGAACCCCCTCGCACAAGCATTCATATTACGGCCTTTTTCCACCTACGGTGGCAACACCAGTACTTCTCTGAGCTTATCTCAACTCGCCTTTTTAATGTAGTATCTGAGTCTTGAACCCGTTCCTCCGTCTTCAGTCAGCTCTCTTTCTATCTCAAAGGTGATCATATTGTGGTCACTAGTGGTCATCCCATCTAGTACTTTCCAGTTCCTAACAATCTCCATCACCTCCCTGTTACAGATTGTCACATCTATATTTGAACTGGCTCCAGCTCTTTCCACATAAGTCGGTGGGTTACCTAAATGATTCAATACTTCCAATTGTCTCACAACTATAATCTCTTCCAACTTCTCACCCCTCTTGTACGCTCTATATCCACCTATTCTCCCATATGATCTTAATAGGGTGTCGCTGAACAACAAAGAAGACCTTGCGTTCACATCAGCCAAATATATTATTGGATTTCCCTTGTAAGTGTCATATATCACTTCTATCTGATCTAGGTACGGTTCAATATCTTTCTTGAACTAGAAATACATATTGACTAGGATGACTGCGCCTATTCCCGATCTAATTTCGACGCAAGTGAGCTTTTCGTTGCTTTATTAATCCACCTTTTTTACCCTAATATAATTATTAAAAACCATTATTGCACTCATCAGTGATTTGCCTACTGTCACAAATCGTGCAGTAGCTGGTATTTGCTTAATCCTACCACCAACAGTACTGTAAGACACTTGTAAGCATACAATATCCACCTGAAGTTCCTCTACAACTTTCCTGGTCTCGTCCATAACGGTCGCACTCCACATAGCGTTTAACTGACCAATTTCTATTGTTTGGTTAACCATCACGGATTATGAATGAAAACACTGTACTTGAGCCAAACCTCCTTTGAATCAAACGCAATGCAACCGTAGGCTTAACAAAGTGTTGGTAAATTTCCTCAACATTGATTTCCTCATTCCTCCTTTCGAATAACTTTGTCACCTTGTCCAGTAATAATTATTATCTCTCGGGAGGTTCATCGCTCTGAGCTGGATCCTATATAAATCTTTAGGGGTAGGGAAAGCTATGGATCCTCCCTTATTATAACCAGTCGTGACCATATGCCTCATCACCAAATGGAGAGTATGTTGTTCCACTAACCTTGAAAGATGGAGGGTCTCCTCGAAATTCCCATATATATGGCCCGGGTCTTAAAGGTCAACCTGACCACTCGGGTTGTTTTATTCTTCTACCACTGCTCCATCCTTTTCCCCCTCTACTTCCTTCCCTTTTTATGCAGGTGCTACTGGTTATTCCAACGGATCTATCTTACGTCCAATTCCTTTAATTCTCTCTCCAATTTCTTATGTCATTCTACCAGGCACGTAAAAGTATGGGCCCCTTCTTTCAAAGTTTCCAAATTCAATCTCCCACTTTCCACTNCATCTCCTTTCAACTCAATATTCTTTCCAGGCTGTTATTCAACATTCCTGGTAGCCATACTCACCCTATGGTCAGCTGCCCTCCTCATATTCCTCTTCGTCCTTGATGGGGATTCCTTTTGCACGAACATGTGAACCTTGAAGCCGGAATTTAGAAAATGTATTTAATTTATATTAACTTAATTAACAACAACAAAAATGAAGATTTATTAACATCGAAAGATAGATTTAATACAACATTATATATATATATATATATATATATATGTAATTAGGATTGTGGTAGCTCATGTACACGAACATTGCCACCTGTAAGGAGGAATTTTAAATTTTTATTTGACCTACTTAGGCCTACTCGTATACTCTTTTTACCCTTTTTAATGATATCACCTTTTTCATCTTTATGAGTATTTTTGGACTTTTAAATTATTTTGCTCATCTTAGCTGCTATACCATTTTGTCACGTACTTTTACCTACTTGCACTATGTCATTAGAAACTCTAAAGTTCATCGCCTCACCTACAAATGTACACCACTATTCCTAACTTGAGTCCGCCTTATTACACCCTATCCCTACCTTGAACTTGTTCTATTCAGTCAACATCATTACACCCTATATCTATCTTAAGCTAGTTACATCCAGTCCCATTATTACACCCTATCCCTACCATAACCTTGTTCTATCCAGTCAACCTCATTCCACCCTTTCTCTTCAAAGTCAATTCTAATGTTATCCTCCTACCTAGGTCTTCCCAATGGTCTCTACCCATTGGGTTTGCCCGTCAGTATTCTGAACAAGGTTCTAGATTCTCTCATTCACGCTACATGTCCTTCCCAATATCATCTATGAGACCTGATTATCCTAAAAGTGTATTGTGATGAGTGTCGGGTACCCTTTATAGCCCTGTTACTTGTGTTAGCTTCTATACCCCTTTTAATTTGTATAAGTCTTACCTTTTTTCTGTTTCACAATATTTACTATTTTCACTTTTTTCCTCTTTATCTATTTCTTTAAATCTAATAATATTTATGTTCACCCTTTCTTTATTCACATTTTAATAATTTATCCTTTTTATCATAAATCTTATCTTCCGGGCAAGGCCGGGTACTTCAATGGTAATCTAATTTATATTAAAGCTGTCATCAGTGACTGGGAT
The DNA here is from genome assembly GCA_902151455.1 of Timema bartmani. Taxonomy (NCBI): domain Eukaryota; kingdom Metazoa; phylum Arthropoda; class Insecta; order Phasmatodea; family Timematidae; genus Timema; species Timema bartmani. The sequence continues at coordinate 12,224 of CABFWB010007478.1, read as the reverse complement.
AATGGCCGGGTTCTCAAACATCTCTAATCTGTTGGCCTTGTCTGTGATCTTCGGCACGCTACACCAATTAAATCTGAGAAAAACCATCTCAAATCATTGAGCATGTGTATATGACAGCGCATTTACTAAAGAGCTAACAACAAACAGCTGTGGATTCACACGTTTACTGAAAAACTATCTCAGGACATGAACGTGGTCACGTGACGAGCTCTAAGCCAATCACAAGATTTTCGCCTTATCGTCGCTATTTGTTCCACTAAAGTTCAACTCATCTCTAATTCATCCGCTCTTCCTGAGATGATTGGCATAGGAGAACCAGTAAAACAACAGAACCAAAAACCTCAAGTCAATGCGCATGCACATTTGCAACGAATGCTCTCCACAGCCGGAAACAAACAGAAAGCTTCGTTAGCCATTTTTAGGAGATTTAAAATAAACCGCTAATGCAAGGCGTGTTTATCGATCTATTTGATTTTGCCAAGACACAGCATTATAATTTGAAAACATCTATCGTAAAAATGATTTAAATTTATTATATAAATCCAATAAAAAATAAAATTTGTTGATTATCCTCTGTTTTATTGCAATGCATCATGGGTCAACCTAAAGTGTGTGAAGTACTGCACAGACTTAACATATTTCAATTATAATTTTTAATTACAATAGTGTTGAACATTATTACTGGAAATAAATAGTTTTTTTTATTTGAAGTAACTAACATTCACTGTATGAACAAACAAATTTTAACAAAACATGAGAATTTCTAAGAGTAAGAGCGAAAAATTTACCAATTTTGCTGGGATGATATTTTAACACAACTTCCAGGGTTCTTATACATACCACAATCGACAAAGAACTGAACGCTCTACTTCCCATCCGAAGAAAATTAAGCTTCGTGTTTTTTTTACTTTAGTTTATAGTGAATTGGCTGAGGTTTGACACTTATTAACTGTCTCACCTTGTAGGTTCCCAACCTCGACATGTTTGTGGCCGATCATGTAGTTCCCGGCAGCACTAAACAGTTCGTTGAACCACCTGGAACTAATCAATCCCAGTAGGAAGAAAATTGAGCCCCTGAGGATACTAGCGGTGTAAGTCATTTTTTCTCATTTTGAGATAATTAGAGGTAAAGTTAGATCCATATAGAAAACTCACCGATTTTTCTGATCTTTTCAAAATAATTAAGTGCCTACATAAAGGATCAACTTAACTTATGCGTTGGTTAAAATTAGAAAATATTAAAAATTTAGATAGCTAAGAATTTATTTTTACAACTATTTGTATTATTTGATGACTTACAGCATTTGTGCTGAGAAAAATCTATGGATTTAGCTAATTAAATAACTCAAAAGCTGTTTATGTATGCGAGGTAATTTTTTAGTTGTGAATTACATATCAAAATACTCATTTAAGTTAAATTTAAATATCCCTATCTTGACACGCATCACATGGCCGTTGTCAATCCCATAACTTCGAAAGTCTTAACAAATTTATCTTTCATAATAATATTGCAGTACTGTCAGTAAAGATTTATCATTACTAACACTAAACAAGAAGTAAGTGTGGTCATTATAGCTTCAGAATCTGAGCCAGACCATCTAAATGCCAGAGCACATCACGACTTACACCACTTGTTTTGTCAACAAACGCGTTGGTGTGTTAACAAGTTCAAGCATGTCGTGTAATCTAGCTACAAATATATCAACTATGACTTACACCACTTTGCCAGTTGATAGAATTAATAATTCTTCAAATGCTTAGATTGCTAACTCAATTATGAAAATAAGTGACTTACACCACTTGTATTCTCAGGGCTCAATTAATATATCGAACAGGCTCATATTGACAAAATTACGTTTTTTATGAGAAACATTTTAGTACAAATTAGTCGACAAAATACACCAATGAAGTTATGGTTTATTTCGGCCATTTCCGGGGAAACGAATGTGCATTATTGAGTCGATTGAAAGAATATTTTTAATTGTTATGAGTTCCATAGGCCCGTAATTTGTGGTTTTTAGCTGCTGTTTATGACACGCTTTTTAAATAAATTAAATATATCATAGTTAAATAAATATTATCGCTATATTGTTGCTGTGTTATTTCATTCATTGTCCTCAACTTAATTTTGTTTATTTAGTTTGTATTAATAATGGCTGGTAGAGCGCACATTAATCAAACATTGTTAATATGAAACAAACATTCTAACAGTTGTAATCCTTTTAGTTGTAAGGATGAGAAGGTATTAGCAATTGGGACTTCAATGAAAGTACTGTTTTAGTTAACCTTAATCAAATTAATTATAAAATATCAATATCATAAATAGATACCTATGTGTGAGATTCTTACAGAAAATACATGTTTTTATCATAGAATACCTTGATTAGGTGGTAGATTATGTTGGGTGATGATATCTCTTAGTAACTTTTTATCCTTTTAGCCTCGTACGTGAGGGTACCGTAATGTCGTGGATGATATTAAATTACAGTATCACGTGTAATATTGGCATTTATATTACTTATAAATCTAAGCTTCAATAATGAAAGTCTTTCTTTTTTACAATCAGGTAATTATTAGTATTTGTTGCCAGGAAGCATGATGTATTTTAATATATTATAATAGTGGTTTCATAGTAACGTATTATTGTTGTGTTTTATTTTATATAGTTAAAATATTTAATTTTCATAGGTATAGTAAATAATCTAAATGAAACTATGTTGTGATAATCAGAATAATTTCATGTTTCGCAATTAAAATCTTCATGTTGTCACCAGCCAGTATAACAGTCTCCAAACCTTTTATAATATGTGCTCCATTCTTCTTTTAAAAATCTAAAAATCACACTAGCCTTATAACACAAAATTGAAATAAATGGTACTTTTTACTGGAATAGTTCTTTTTATATATCACTGGACAATTTAAAGCCAGAGAAAAGATGATATGATATAGACTGGAGGAAGTGTTTGTCAAGGTCTTTCAATGTTTATTTGTATGTATTGGTAGATATAAATAAAAATTAATTATTAGGGAAAAACATCTATGCAGTAATCTAGGAAAAATAAAGTTTTAAGAGACGTAAAATTAGCATGTGTATTTGAAACTAGTGTTTACCTTTATTATAAATTGGAATTGAGCACATTTTACCCTTAAGTCACAGTGGGGAGGCAGACCCCATTATAATAATAATTATTATTATTATTTTTATTATGATGATTATTATTTTTAATTATTTATTATTATTTATATTTATTAAAATTTATAATATATGATAATTATTATAGTATATTATTTATTATTATTAATTATTATTGTTATTAATTAATATTATCATTATTATCGTCATTATTTTATATCATTTATTATTATTTATTTATTATAACTATAATTTATTTATATTATCACTTATTATTATTAATATTTAATATTATTAATAAATATTTATTTATAATTTAATTATTATAGTTATTAAGTTATATTATTTATACTTTTATTTATTATCATTTATTATTATTAATTTTTATTATATAATTATTATTAATATATTATTTATTAATTATTATCATAATAAATTTATAAAATTAATATATTTTACTATAATTTATTAATTATTTTTAATTACTACTATGATTTTATATTATTCATTATTTATTATTATTAAATATTATCATTATTAATATTTTAAAATGTATTATAATTATTTTATTAAAATTTATTATTATATTTACATTAATTATATTAAACTAATATTTATTATTAATTTTTATGTATAACTCATTAATTATTAATTACTTATACAACTTATTAATATAGTATATTATTATTAATTATTGATTTATTATTACTTATAATTATCATTATTATTATCATAATTATCGTCATAAACTATAATTATTTATTATTTAGAATTATTAATGAATTATTATTATTATTAATTATTATTTTATATTAAAGGATATTTTTAATAAATAATTATATATTTTTATTTTAATTTTATTTTTTATTTTCATTTAATAATTAGTATCTACTATTGATTAATTTAAAAATATATATTTTATTATTATGTAATATTATTTATAATTATTTTTATATTTTATTATAATTATCAATAATACTACTATCATCTTTATCATCATTACCATTATTATTTTTACTATCATCTTTGCTATTATCATCGTCACTTATTATTTTTGATTATATAATATTATAAATATTTCAAAATGAATTAATATTCATTATTATTATAGCTATTGTTTATCATTTTAACTATTATTAATATTTATTTTTTATTATTATTATTTATATTTTTATTTATTATTATTTTAATAACTATTTTTATTTTTATTATAAGTTATTATTTAATATAATTTATTATTATTAATTTTTTTATTATTTAAAAAAAATTATTATTGATTAATTTTTAATTATTAAATATTTTTTACATTAGTATTGATTAAATATTATTCTTTGTATTAATATTATTATTAATAATTATTATTTTGTTGTTTTTATTTATTTATTTTATTTTTAAAAATTTATTTTTCTCATAACTAAATATTTAATTTATTTATATATATTGTTTATATGTATTTTTATTATTTACTATCAATTATTATTATGATATAATATATAATTTATTTATTATTTTTAATTTATTAATATAGTGTTTTACTTTTATTATTAATTTTTAATTATTAACAATTATTATCTATCATTTATTAATTATTTATTATAATTATCTTTAATAATATTATGATCATGATTATTATCATCATTATTACGTTTATTACAATCATAATTATAATTCATTATTACTTATTATAGTGAATTATTTTATAATATTGTTTATTATTATTTATCTTTTAAATTTTATTATTATAATTATTATAATTAATTATTTTTATTTTATTTATGTTTATTAATATTTGTATTTATTTGTATTTATTAGAATTTATTTTTATTTTTATTTATTAATATTTATAATTATTAATTCTTATTTATTTATTTATAAGTAAAATTAATATTTATTATTATTGTTAATTATTATAATTATTTATCTTTATTATTTATTATTAACTCTTACTATAATCATTTTTATTATGATTTATTATTATTATTATTTATTTGAATTATTATTTAATATTATAATCATTATTATATTATTATTTATTTTACTATTTATTATTATTAATTATAATTATTTATTACTATTTATTATTATTTTGTATTATTATTTATTATTAAGTTATATTACTAATTTTTATTATTTATGATGATTTATAATTATATATTATTATTTATTATTATTATTTAATTTTTCATCATCATTTATTATTATTTAATATATAATATTATTATTTATTATTACCATTATTATCATTATTATTTGTGAATGTGTGGGATGCAAGGCCTCCACCATGGTAATGAACTCACGTTAAACTGTAGGAGCTACATTTCTTCTCGCAACCACCTTACAATTAGACATTAGCGTAACTACATTTATACCGAACGGGTAGTAACACCAAGTGCTAGTAACTATACTAATTATCATTATTATTATTATAATTAATAATTGTTATATACTATTTTATATTATTTATTATTATAATTTTTATGATGATTATTAATATCAAATTTATCATCATTTTCATTATTATTATCATCATTATTATAAATTAATATTATTTATGATTATTATTTATTATTATAATTTATAATTTATTATTATTTATTTTAATTACATTTTATTATAAATTATTAATTTTAAATTAATTAATTATATATATTAATTATTTTTTATAATCATTAGAAACAATTTATTAACAAAATAATTATCAATATCATTATAATTTATTATTAATAATTATTTATTTATATTAATATTTTTACTATTGTTTATTTATATTATTATTTTTACAATTGTTTATTTATATTATTATTTATTTGTATATTAATAAAATATTTATTTATTTTATTAATATTGTTATTTATTTAAATGTTCACTTCCTCTAAATTCAATCTTCCCAATTCCTATCCCAAGCGTATAACAAGGACGGTTAGTAAGGCGCTGTGCTAAATAATAAAAAATTAAGCAACTCGTGCAAAAGGCATGAAGTAAGGTAGCGGTTCAATGCTCCACAACAACAACTTGTGAATATCAAGGTAAAATATATTTGTAATTTGCGGAATTAACAAACTAAAGAGAGAGTAGCCAGGAAAAAAATGCCCTTAATTCTTCTATCATAACTATGTGGGAAGGGGGTCTGGTTTAACCCACTCTTCAAGGTCGCCTGTAGAGTATGAAAAGTGGCGAGATATGGAATTAAGCGCTTGAGTTGTCAAGGTTGTCAAGTCTGGAAGGTCTTTTTACCTACCAGAATAATTTTATGTAGTAGTATTCTTGTAGGGAAAAAAAACCTCCTATACCTGTATTTCTAACATAATAAACGCCTAAGTCCAAAATTTGTTGTGTGGCTTTGATTTTTTAACTTGGTGACCTCTTAGAATACATATACATTCAACGGTAGAACGTAGTGATAAAAAAAAAAGAACTTATAGGTGAGTCATTAGTCGGTGTAGCCCGATCCTACCTTGGTTGGCTAGTCTGTGTTATTGGCAGGGACAGTCAAAGCAATAAATTTCAGGAAATAGACATAACACATTTACATTTGCATTGACCAATTCGGTGTCCATAATAAAATAAAAGAGTAGAGTTCGCCTAATAAACCAAAGAAATATTAAATAACAACATTGTGTGTTATAAAATGATATCCAATCAAAGTATCGGGGTATAAAATTAAAAGTACTTGTATAAGATTAAAAATGATGTAATTTTACAACTATTAACTTTCTTATAAATTAAAAAATATTGTAAATACTTCATTGCGTACACTTCATATGTATGTCGAGCTAGAATAAATTTAATCCCCATGTATTAACTACTTTATCTTAAAATGAGTATTTAAAATGGTTAAAACAATAAGTTTGACTACTTTTAACTCGAGAATTGTAATTTTTTGAAATAATTGAATCAATATTTAATGCTTATATTTATACACTATTTAAAATAATGCAATAATATTTTGATGGTCGAATGACCTTAACCATCTTTACCCCTTTCCTTAATAATGTAAAAATGTGTTTAGTTTGAGAGGTTGGTAAGAAGCAGCTCACCAAAACAAACTAAAGTAAATCAATTAAATGGACAAATTACATTTTTTAATTAATAAAATCAAAAATAATGAGTGGAATTAGAATATATTTTAATCACGTCACATGGTCCTAGTAGGCTACTCTACAACAATTTGTTGAAAAATATCTTGGTCATGGGAATAGAACTGAACTGAGCCGTCTATAGATTTAAGGTTTTTAACAATTAATATTTTATTCAAATTTAGGACTGCAGTTTTGAAATTAGCAAATATCACTTATTTGTTTACTATAGTTCTAAACGCAAGAGATCACGTAATTAGTAAATTCCTTTTATACATTTACTTTATCTTAGGTCTTAATATTTTGATTACATCTATTTAGTGAATTCTCAGGAATTATATATTTAGAACAAAGGTATTACTAATGTGTGAAAATTAGACGTAAAAAGCCGCAAGACAAGATGTTAAAAATTGATTATATTAGCGATATATTTTATCTTTATAAATCCAGCATTTGTTTTTGGGTTTAAACGATTAATTGCTTTTCTTAAATTAAAAACCAACTATCTAGGGTCAAACTTGTGCCCTTAACGCTCATTGAATATTGAATTTATTTTATTATTTTGTGGCAGTGAAAATTGATATTTTATGTTTTAGTTATATCACCGCGTCTTACTACCCGTATGGGCTATACACACATTTCCTAACTACTATAATATGTTAGGAAAGTAGTGTTTGAGTTAACCTTACTCAACTTCATTATAAAGTATCAATATAATAAATAGATACCCATGTGTGAGATACCTATAGAAAATACTTGTTTTTATAATTGAATACCTTGATTAGATGGCAGAGTATCTTGTGTGATGTTACCCCTTAGTATCGTGTTATCCTTTTATCCTCGTATGTGACGTATGTTCTCCCGTAATGTCGTGGATAATATACTATTATATCTCAGTATTGCGTGTAATATTTACGTTGGTGACCTGGTGATCTACGGGTAAGGTGTCAGTCTTCGGCGCTGGGGGTCCATGGTTCAATCCTAGGTCCTGGCGTAAATTTATCTGATTGCCAAACACTTCCTTCGCCTCTGACAAGACGTGTATCAATCACAAGTTGTGAGTGTGTGAAATGCTAGGCCTCTACCGTGGTTCGGATTCCACTTTAAACTGTAGGTCCTCCATTTAATCTCACAATCACCCTAACATTACACATTAGCGTAAGTGCGTATAGCCCTAACGGGTAGTAAACCGCGATGTTATTAATATAAATATTAATGATGGTGTTTATATTTTTCATGAATCTTAGCTTCGTTACTCAAACTCTTTCGTTTTTCACAAACCAACCAATGATTAATATTTGTTTCCAGGTAACATAATGTATTTTTAAATATTATAATAGTGGTTTCCTAGATACATATTATTGTTGTGTACTATTTTAATATAGTTAAAATATTTATTTTTCACAAGTATGGTAAATAATTTAAATGAAACTTGTGGGTCGCAGAATATGTTCATGTTATATGCATCGCTATTTAAAACTTCATGTTGTGTGTTCCGTCACCAGCCAGTAGAAAAGTCTCCAAAACTTTTACAACATAAACACTCTTCTTCTTTTAATAAATCTAAAAATGTTAGACATCAAATTAGCCCTTTTAATACAAAATCGAAATAAAGTGTTCCTATTTGCTCGAATTGTTCTTTCTCAAAGCTCTGGACACTTTAAAGCAAGAACAAGGACTATATAATTTCAACCGTAGGAAGGGTCCTTCAAGATCTTTCAAATTTTATTTTATTTATTGGTTAATATTGATCATTTAGAACTAAATTAAATATTGGGGAACAACAGCTATGCAGGGAACACAAATGATCTAGAATAACTAAAGTTCTAATTGACGTAAAGTAATATGTGTATTTGTTACTAGTCTTGACCAGTTTTGGAGGTCAGCAAGAGGGAGGAGGGGAGTCACGGTCATTAATTATCTCCTCAGAGTCACGAATATTTCAGAAACTACGAGATCTGTATGGTTTTTAAATTATTCTCATATACCCAAAGAGATAACATTGAAATGGTACTTTTTTAACTTGAGATTATGATTAATAATTCCGTTTTATGTGCTTTCAAAAAAAAATTATTTATCGATTCAGTCTATCTTGTCTGTCTCTTGGCCTGGAGCCGAAACCATTTTGCCGAGGGTTGAAACCTGGTATCTAGGTTAGTTAAGAGGTTATCCTTGGTAGTTGTGCCGAGCTAATGAGGATTAGCTCGCACAAGGAAATCGCTCTCACCATGTGGGGCATCTATTATCTTTCATAGATTATGTTGTTGAGTGGATTTTCCGTCATTTCACGGTTTTTCTGTCTCCCCTTTCTTTCTTTCTCCCTTTCTTGGCTCATTACTCATGCGCCCCCCCTTTAGCGCCGTCCACCGAGCGGCGTCTTGCTGAAGTGTGGTTGTATGTTTTGTTTTCACCCCTCCTCTCCAACCCTGTTCATATCCCTGTCTGGGAGTGTTCCGTAACTCAGTGTTACGAGCTTGACGATTAGAAGAAGTTTCTTTTTAGTTGTTGGGACTGAACAACGGTCTTATCCTTGTCCTGTTAACATACTCAGCTGGGGACCGAGGCGCTATGACGTCGTACGAGGCGGGATCCAGGGCTCTCAGGAGTTAGCCCCCGCCACTGAGGGTTCACACTTGCCATATTCTCAACTGCTGGTACACTTCTCTCACTAGCGCTTATCCACCACTAAGATAAGTGTGGAAGTCAACTAGCTGCGCTGCATCAGAGTATCTCCAGGCTAGTGGGCCTGTTCGACGGTATCTCGCTAAGGTGATATGAGGAAGGTTTCAACTACATTGCCGGGGGCTAGGCTTGGTGCAAGATACTGTGAAATTGAGGAGGTTTTGTCCTGGGCTGTTCGACGGTATCTCGCTAAGGTGACATGAGGAAGGTTTCAACTACATTGCCGGGGGCTAGGCTTGGTGCAAGATACTGTGAAATTGAGGAGGTTTTGTCCTGGGCTGCTCGTCTTTGAGCTATAGCTAGCACGGCTCCTTCAGGGCTTATCTATTGTCAAGTTATTTTATACTATATCAGCACTAGGTCTACTTGGTACGCCCACCAATAAAATAAATGTCCTTTGGGGTTAGATAACCTAACAATATAATTATATATATAGTTGGTTCGAACTACATGTTTAGTGTGGCTTAGCCCTATTTAGATTTTACATTGTCTACTGGTTGGTGCGAGATGTATTGCGTAGTAATCTTGTACGCACTACAGCTGAGTAGAGCAGGCTAGATAGGTATATTGTATTATGAGGTTTCTCTGGGAGTTTGTTCAATAAGCTGAACGTATGCCTTAGACGTTAGAGAGCTACTAGCTTTGAGGTACGTCCTAATTAGTTCATTCAAACCTATTGTAGGGTTCCTATTACTATGTGTTATTTGTTATGTTTGTATTTACCACCAAGGGGGCTCCTCAAGCCATCCCCTGGCAGGAACTAGTCCTGATGCGTAGTACACTATTGTAATTAAATTTGATCAAGGGCTAAGTGTTAGTTGTCCACCACTAATACAGTAATCTCCCTCCTATTGTAGGGTTCATATTACTATGTGTTATTTGGTATGTTTGTATTTACCACCAAGGGGGCTCCTCAAGCCATCCCCTGGCAGGAACTAGTCCTGATCCGTAGTACACTATTGTCATTAAATTTGATCAAGGGCTAAGTGTTAGTTGTCCACCACTAACACAGTAATCTCCCGATCGGAGGAGGCGGGGTAAGGTTAACCCTCACGTGTTGGGGCATGACGTTCAGGCTGTTGATTCATTTGACTAAGGTGGGCACCCAGCATTTATTGATAATTTAGTGCCACCCATAGGCCGGCAAGAGAAACCCCATAGGTGTTATATTGTCTAGTTTGCTCACGAGGCCTAATCATAGCTTTACATTGTTATGCCGGGTGTCAGGCCTGTAGTTAGCGGCTCCGGGCTAGAGTGATGTATCCAATATGTATTCTGTTATTTACCAGTTCACCATGTTGTTCAGAATTCCAATACTATACGAATAAACAACATTGCTCACCTAATATATTGTATTAAAATGATCTAATAAATTGTTATGCTTATTGTTATTTGTGTTATGTAACTTGCATCCCTCCTTTAAGATTATAAAGTAGGGTGCAGTTTAAAATTGTTACTTGAAGTATGCATTTATAATTATACTCTGGATATTTTTTGATATTTTTGTGTTTCTCAAACACCATAGGAATCGAAGTTTCGAGCACACTATATCTTTTTTAATGTAAATGAGCGTACATTTCCTCTTAATTCAACCTTCCTCATTCTTAAAAAATAAACGTTGTTAGTGATTATGCGTATAACCCGAATGGCAATAAAGACGTGTTGACCAAAAAGAAGATCTTATAGTTGAACATTAATTTTGTACTGTAAATATTTCTACAGTAATTCCCTCGTAATCACACAGCAGTAGGATTATGTAAATATAACTTACCTAATGTCCTCTTACTCTAAAGGCTCTAGATTGTTTACAACATTACTACCCTAATGTCCTCTTCCTTTAATAGCCGTATAATTCTCAATATCACTACACTAATGTCCTCTTCCTTTAATAGCCGTATACTTCTCAATATCACTACACTAATGAAATCTTCCTCTAATGGCTGGTGACTGTTGTCAATATCACTACCCTAATGACCTCTTTCTCTAACGGCTGTATCCTGTTATGAATATCGCTACCCTAATGCCCTCTTCCTTTAACGGTGGTAGACTGTTGTCACTAACACTTTATAACGCCTTGTTCTTCTAACGGCTGGAGGCTATGGTCGGTATCACTGTTCATATGCCCTCTTCCTCTAACGGCACTAGACCATTGTCATTATCACTTGCTAATATCCTCTTCCTTTTACGGTTGTAGAATAGTGTCAATATCACTACCTTAATGACATCAACCTATAACGGCTGTAGACTCTTGTCAATATCACTACCCTAATGCCCTTAACCTCTAACGGCTGTATTCTATTGTCAATATCACTATCCTAGAGCCCTCATAAGCA
>CABFWB010007477.1:0-24494 GCA_902151455.1 Timema bartmani | reverse complement strand
ACTTAGCAGGGCCAGTGAGATGCTTTCTCGAATATTCCACATTTGCTGGAAAGTAAAAATAACATAATAGTTAATAAATAGACAACACTTAATCAGGACATGACATATTGAATAATGAAACAGTTTGTAAAACAATGAGAGTTGATTCAAAACACCACATAAAGTGCACAAATTGAATGGTTATTATTACAAATGGAGTCTAAAGAAAAAAACTTTAAAACAGCTAAGGTTTTTTTTTATCAGGGAGTGTTTTTTTCAAATTATTTTCATGCCTTTGACTTATTCACTTTAGTAAATTTCAAAACACACTTGTACCAGCTTGCATTCATTTTAAAACAAGGGCTTAGTCAGTATTCAAAGTAAGGACTGTAAGAGGATGAGAATCAACAGCTTATATATTCTCAACAATGCTTAGTTTGTATAAGAATAGCATTCGGGTGGTTATTAAGTTATTATGAACAGTTAATGCTTACTGTTAAATACTTTTTTTTTAAAGTAGCGAGGAATAAAATTAAGAGTTAAAACAAAAATATTTTAGCAGTTTGTATGGTAAAAAAAACTTTTTGGGTGCAAATAAAACAATATTAATTCAGTAAGTATGTTTAGTTTAATTTCCTCAACAGTTCTTTAATATTTGTCAAGGGCATCGCAGAATTTGAATAGAGCTTTTAATCTTCATTAAAAAGTTTCTCGCGTATAACCTGAACAGGTAATAAGATGCGGTGATAAAAAAAGTTTCTGTAAAAATTTTGATATAATCATGATAAATTCTAAATACTGAAAGCATGAGAGGGTGGATTTAAGGGGGCTGCAATACCAAAAAATATACAACACAAGTTCATGACTACTTGACTGCTTTAATAATTTTGGACCTTAAATTACTTATTTTACAAATATCTGATAGATAAATTTATTTACTTTCAAATATATTGTTTTGTCATTTATCCCTATCGTTTGGCTTAAGTGCTTAGTTTAAAATACAAATAATAACTGTTAGCTATTCTTTATGGAAAAGATGAAAACAAATATAATATTAGCCTTTGAATAATTTTGTGTTAGTTTTGAAAGAATTACTATAATTATTAATTTATGCTCAGTGTTGAACATTTTGGATTTATACCAAAGAGGTCCGAAACACTTATCTAACTTGTACTTACCCTCCCCCCTTTTTAAAATGTTTGCCAAAGCATATTTAAGTATTTGTATGGATTATTTTTTTATGTTTATTGATTTTTTACTTTAGAATTTAATTAATAAAATATTGTTTATGTTCAAAAATTTGTGTTTGTTGTGTTGCATACTACCTCTGTAATAATGTAAATAAATAGCACCACCCTGAAAGGCCAAAGGGCTGATCCAGCCCAGCCCTTATTTAATTTACATAATAAAATACCAGGATTTGTTTGGTTTCTACACTTTTTCACGTTTTACATATTCGTAGCCACCATAAGTGTATTTGTATCGACTACAGCTTGTGAAAATTTTAAACATCTATTATCAGTATTTCTTACAGTTCACTTTTAGCTTTGTTATCAATAAACTATATTTCATTTAACTTAAATTGTTTTTCCATTTTTCGAAAATTGTGTTTGGATTGTCTGAAATTACAGACTGCCAAGGTTCAGACAAATGGGTTTTTTTTTACTGTATTGTTAAATCAAAGATATCTCAACATATGTGAGGTATTATTAACATCAGGAAAGCCTTACTATTTTCATATATGAATATTTAAAATCATATGATCTGTATCTTTCACGTTGACAAATCAAAGCAGTTGATGATAATATTATTTTTTCAATGTTGACCATAAAATAAAGTGTTTGTATTTTCTAAACCTGCATTCTTACCATAATTATATTATATCAATGTTTGAAAACTTATCTCAGTTGGTTTAGACTATATCTAATAGAATCAATCCCATGTCCAGGTGTCATTTTTTTCAATTTTCAGTATATCTAATAGGCCCCCAAATTAAATTCATGGCGATTGTTGAAAATTTAAAATTGTGAAGTTGGCATTGAATTATTTTTTTTAATATCTGCTTGATAGTTAGGAAGTAATGTACACTACAGATAATAAATCACTATAAAAAGTGTTAAGTTTAAATAATTGTAATCATTTACTCATTTATTTAATCAAAGTATGTCTAATACCTTAGCTCATTGGGTCACAAGTTAGCCTATTCCATTTCTGGCATGGCCAAAAACTATATCAAATAAAGAAAAATAAACTTTTTTTTTCACCACATGAGAGTAGTGCAATCAACCTTCTTTAGAGCAGGATTGTTCAACTATTCACACACCGCAGCATTTAAAAAAACAAAAAAATTGTAGGTAAAAGAAAAGAAAATGGATAAGATATTGAATATAAGAAACTATATTACCTATGAATTGATGGCAATGTTTTTTTTAAGTAATTAAGGTCACATTAATATAAATTAAATTCACTTATGTACGAAGCACTTTGTAAGGATTCAAGATCCCTTTAGGATCCATCAATTTCTTAAGGTCCTTCATAAGGTTCAGGGAGTTCCGAGACTTGGAGTAGTGAATGAATTTAGTCTTGAGGAATCCGATACCATGCTCCGCACTAATGCTACCTCGAAATTTTGATGTCCATTCAAAAACAAATGGTTCAATGGAATCGAGGATTTCATTGGTCATATTCTTTGGATGTGACATTTAAATGGAGGTTGCCGTCTCCTGCAAGGTCAAAAAATAAACATGGTAACCCTAAAGTTTACATTACCACAAGTAATTGTATTATATTCTGAAGAAGGTACAGGAAAGGTGGATAGAAACATAGAAAAGGAACAAACAAAATATGGCTTTTGAAATGAAAAGAAGAACATAGTTCACACTTCACATTACTGCCATTGTGAAGTGTGAACTATGTTCTTTTCATTGTAAAAGCCATATTTTGTTTGTTCCTTTTCTATGTTTCTATCCACCTTTCCTGTACCTTCTTCCAAATATAATACAATTACCTGATAAAGTGAAAAGAGGTTTTCCTTATAGAGATATATTAACATAAGTATGTTATACAAGCAAATGACTATGTTCTCTAAGACATTTTTTTATCAACTAGAAAAATAATTATTACTATAATAAAAAATTTCCAATAATTTTTGTGGATGGTAAGCTCAATAAAATAGAGGATAGCAATAAAAATAAAAGAATAAATGAAAATAACTTTAAGATTTTAAAGTAATAATTATAAATGTGAGAATTCCTACCTAAATGACCAAAACCACAACATCGCTTAGCGTGCTTTGGCAGCCGTGATAATAGCTCAGGAATGATTGAGTAGAAATTGGTGAGTGGTAGTGATATGTCGTATTTGTAAATATAGCCATCGAGTCGTAAGCCTGACGAAATGCCTTCTCGAAGGTTCCACATGTGCTTAAAAACAGAAATAATGTTTCATCGTTTACTTCCCAAAAACAAACAGTTATATGTTTATATTAGTGGTAAAAGGCCAAAAATATATTTATTTATTTCTGTATCATTAGAAACACACTGGTATATCTTAAAATTTAATCAATATTAAATGTGTTAAGTAAAATTGTGTAAACAAGAAGAGGGAAAAGAGGATGTAAAAGAGAAGCGAGGAAGTAAAAATAAAGAGATATGTTTCTTTGGCTTTCTCAAGNAAGAGAAGCGAGGAAGTAAAAATAAAGAGATATGTTTCTTTGGCTTTCTCAAGGTCATTTTGAAAGAGAAAAAGGAATAGTAAAAAGGTAAGATTACTTGTGTCTAACACGGCCTTGCAAATATATTATTCCAGGTTAGTTTTCTTATGTCAAACTTAAAGATGACAGTGTTCTCACAGTGCTTTCATTTATATATCTGAAATAATAATAGTAATAATGGGTAGTTAGTTAATAAAATGAAAATCTTACCGTAGGATTGAAAGAGGTTACAAGCTCCAGACATGTAGTCAACGTCCTTTGCAAGTAAAATTGTAGATATTAATGCTTGACAGAAACCAGAAATTCGCGTCACATAATTATGGTGAAAAATCTCACTACATTTCGGCAGAAAAAAAAAGAGAGGACCATTTTGTCAAAATTCTTGTCAGTTCAATTGTGGTTTCATCAATAATTTTGCAAATTTTTAAATAGAGCATAGGATGCCAAATAATAAAAAAAAGTTGATAATATAATCATACTTTTATACCAAATACATTATGTATTTTGTGTTTTTTACAGAAAACCATAAAATTTGTTTTATAAACAATTATTTCACAAATTTTCTCAGTCAAAAAATGGTATATTTCTTACTAACTGCAAGTATTTGTAGGTAGTATGCTAAATTTGAAGGTCAAATAATATATTTCACGATTTTGTTTAATCACAAGAATCATGTGAATCTATCTTCCCATTATATAAAACAAATCAATTTTGATCATACCAATACCGGCACTACTGTTTATGTGTCTGTGTAGTTCAAGAAACATGAAAACTAAAGCTCAAGATTTACTTTCATTCTAAATAATAATAATAATTCTCAACACATGGAATTATTTAGAGATTTGCCCTAATGGCCTTATTGTTTTGTCAGGCCTATAAAACCTAATAATTAAAATTAAACATTTAAAAACCTTTTCTGCAAAAATCAATATTGGAATATAGTTGTATTGAGAATTTAATAATTTATTTCCCATATGAAATCCATAACTAAGGTTACTTAAGTGTATTGATTGAAACTAGAGGTTTTAAACTCGCTGGTTTAAATCCTGGTTAAAACATAGTAATTCTTATAAACAGACTGAAGCAGATTTTGATGTGAAGGCATGGACTTTAATAAGCCTTTCTTTTCTTCTTCCACTGCTTTGCTAAGCTTAATTTAGAACAAATGTTTTAAGTTTTTAGTACTTTACAAGATGGCAAGTATTTGTTCCTTCTTTTTTTTAGGAAGAGCTGGGAGGGGGATATGTGGGGTACACAACTGGTGAAAGTATTGAAACTATTATAACATATGATAGAGCAAAAATATCAATAAATTTTAAAGAAAATATGCTTTATAATAATGAGAATTGATTAAAATACACAGAATATAAAAATAAATAAGTACAAATAGTTAAGAAAGCTCACAAAGGGAAAGAGGAAAAATGTGAGAAGAACCTAATGCACAAAACTTACAGCTTCCTTTATTCTGATTTTTACAGTAGAAGAAGTCATTGTATTTTTGTTTTTAAATTTGTGTTTAAATGTTTGTGTGACTACTACTATAGAAGATGAAGAAAGAAAAAAATAAAGAAGATGTCACATTTGAGTATTGAGTTATTTTGACATTTTTCTTTATTCCCTAGGTGGGCGGGCTTTCTCCATTAAATTTGCACTTTTTAGTTGTTTTTTTAGTTTTTTTTTATTTATGACAAATGAAGAGATTCTAATAAGAATGGGTGAGAAGAGATCAATTTTGGATGTGATTCTGCGGCGCAAAGCAAACTGGATCGGACACATCCTTAGGAGGAACTGTCTTCTGCACGACGTTATTGAAGGAAAGATTGAGGGAAAGAGGAGCTTAGGACGGAGGAGGATGACTTGAAGGAAAGAAGAAAATTCTGGGAGCTGAAGGAGGAGGCAGAGGACAGGGCGTATTGGAGGTCTAAGTTTCACTGACAAAAGGAATGGACCTGTCGTAAGACAGAACACCTAATAATAATAACTTATATCAATTTTTATTGTAAAATAATTTAGCCATTGGGCCTCCTAATTGCTAAACAAAGAAAATATATTCAAAATTCTCTGGATTTTGGCGTTGTTAATATGAAATTATGGATCAAAAAATTTCTTTCTTATTCCAGTTAGATGGACAATAAGCCAATATATATAATCATTATCTAATTAAATTACCTGTGGCAGTGAAAGCATGAATACTAATGTGTGTTTGTATAACATTATGTATGCTACTATTAAAGACCAGAGATCCTACACAAATGTATGCTGCAATCCTGAATTTTCAATGCCTAATCATATTCAATGATTTGCCATTGGTCCATATTCAGTTAGTGACTTCAAATGGATAATATTTTTTACTGTGTTAAAGCCCTGCTGAAGTATGATTTTTTTTAAGTAGTATCAATATTGATAGTAACTGTAATAGATGCAGTTTTAATAAAATATATGCCCCATAATACTTACAGAGGCACCATAATTTGTATATGCAATATTAATTAACTGCTAAATCAGCTGCTTCGGTGGCCGCATGGCCTAAGGTGTCCCTCTCGTAATGGACTTAAATTGTTATTGACAGGCTGATCGGCGTTTGAATCCCAGCCGGATGCAGTGAGAGTAATTTTTCCTAAACGGTTTTCCACTCCCCCTCCACGTAAATGTGGGTACACTTCCTCTAACCTTTATCTCTAGCTCATTAGCGTAATTAGTACATATGCGCATAACCTGAACAGGTAACAGGTGGTGCTAAAAAAACTGCTGAAATCACTCTAAGCTACACCTCCTCTGATGTGATATTGATATAATTGTTTTAAATTTCAATAAAACCAATCATAATTGAGTATAGGAAGTTGCCTGAATCTCAGTATAATATTTATTTAGCTGTGGTGACTCAAGCTCGGAACTTTTAGCTTAGCAAGGCAATTCCCTACCACTGAACTAGTATCCTGATTAATCGTGTACTCAGGACCTTCTTCTTCTTCTTCTTCACTATTTAAGAGCCTTTTCTACTCCACGGATACTTAACTCAGGTATGTACTACAGCAGACATCACATCATAGTTTTCTATATTCCACTTTAAAAAATAGTGGAATCAAACTACTGAAACGATTTTAGAATATTTTCAAAAATACAACAAAATAGGTATTTTAAAATGAAAGATACCACTAAACTGATCCCAAATTTAGTGTTGTCCAGTATGAATTGAGGCGAAGGAAACTTTTTTTTTAATTTTCTGGGTATGAGCATTGTGGTGTGATTAATTTTTCTGATAGTTGGCTGTAAGATGAACTCATAGTTCTTAATTTTATGTGAACGTGTGAGAGTAGAGGACGATCCCTAACCACAGCACAGCGTGACTCAACAGTCGACAATATTCTGCAAGCTTTTTTTTTAATGTAAATTTCCAAGGCATTGTGCACTACACCTTTTTTGTTCAAATACTTTTAGCATTGTCTCAATAGTGACAGCTTGAAGTCAACTAATGCCATACACTAGACAAAATGTTCTGGATTAAATTAAGAAGAGCAAATTAATTGAAAATGGTGAAACAAACAAGTGGAAAAGAAGAATAAAAGGATAATAACCTAGTGAAAAGAATAATCAAAAAGGTAACACTGAAAAAGAAAGTGAAAGAAAGCCACAGGTCATTACAAAAAAGAGTGAAAAAAATAGAATGAACAAAATAAAGTGAGTGAAAAATAGTGTATAAAACAAAGAAAGGAAGATCACGCATGCATGCGCACACACAC
Source organism: Timema bartmani (assembly GCA_902151455.1). Lineage (NCBI taxonomy): Eukaryota > Metazoa > Arthropoda > Insecta > Phasmatodea > Timematidae > Timema > Timema bartmani. Next base: position 17,063 of record CABFWB010007477.1, on the reverse strand, counting down.
AAACACATTATGCTTGATTACACAAACCTATTATATATTCCAAAAAATCAAAATTCAAGTATTATATTACAGATTTTGAAGCAGTTTCAATATATTTGTTATTGCGTCAGGAAGACTTATTCCTACATTTTGAGCAAAGTTTTTTTACAGAGTTAGGACAACAGCTCTTTTAAGGGAAGCATTTTTTATACCGATAACAATTTTTCTGGGGAGTTTTTTTTTATAAAACAAATAACAGTGTATACTTGTTTTTCGGGGAAAAATTTGTTTTAAGTGTAGTTTATTGAGTACTGATTTTTGAAAATTTTGTCACAAACTATAAAAGAAGTTACGAGAAAGTATGTACAATTGTGTAGTACCATTTATTTTGCCAAGGCTGAAGAAAGTAAATACAAAAAAAAATTTAAGTTGCACGGCTATATAACTTTAGGTTCCAGTATTAAATATAATTTACATAAACTATATTGGAACATTATTAACATATTTTACCCTAAAACGATAACTTAAGTTACTATCACAACATTAGATAGACTTATCTTCAAGAAAATAACTCTTGTAAAACAGTAAATAGGTTTATTAATTTACAATAAAAATTCTATTTTTATCTACCTTTATCCTCGAGGGCTCGGTGGCAACTGTTCCATCCTGTACGATGCCGTCCGCCATGGATTGTTCGAGGAACTGAGTCAATTTCTCCTCATCATGTTTACCGTTGCTGCCTGCCGTCTCAATCAACATGTAGAAAGGGAAGTCCCTGATTGGATTCCTCAGTTTCAGGTTGCTAGTACACGCATCCAAGGACTGGGCGTCCATCATTTCACATGATGACAGTATTTCCCCCAGACCCGCACGAGCGTCCTTGTATGTTCGCAGCACATCATCAAATGAGTTAAGTCCTGTTGAGATTTTTTTTTTAATTTGGATGGGTCCTTCGAATATTTTAATCCTCAATTACCACAAATTCCAGAGTTTAAAAAAACATATTCGAGGTTTTTTAATCGGAATTATTTTAAAAGGTATTATTTTGGATGAGATCCTCAAATCCTTAAACCTATGAATCCTTAGGGATATTCAAGAAACAAAATAATAAAATATTTTCAATATTCATAATTTTGAGTTGCTTTAGAGTTCTAATATTGCTATTTCTATTTTCTATATAAATTTAAGAATTAATGTGAACATTAAAAATCATAGTTCTTATATAGTCAGATTTTCATTTATTTGAAAACTGGAAACTCATTTTACCACAACGGCGAAAATAAGATATTACATTTATATTTATATACTTAGTCCCTTGAGTTAATAGTGCAAAGATAAATTATAAAGTAACCCAAAAGAAGTATTAATGGAAGGATTTGATAATATTTAAATTAAAAATCACATATCTATAAAATATCAAATTTTAGTAACTTTTAATGTTGGTAGGCTAAAGTGTGCTTTCTATAAAAAGCAAGGTATGTTTAACAAATTTTCTAAGATTTGTATTTGAATTCACAATTTGGTATATTATCTTTACTTTCAATATTTATTATAGGGGGTTCTATATTGAGATGATTATTATTACCTAGTTCTAGAATAATTTGTTTGCCTATATTTTTAAAGTTATTAACAATTATAGTTTGTTTAGTGGGAGGTCGCTTTGATTATTTATTTAATTATTATTTAAATATGATTTTGTATTCAATAACATTTTATAATTCATTTTGGTTTGTAGGATCAATGTGGTATATACCTTTTATTAGAACTTATAATTGTGGTCAGAAATTCTGGCCACAGAACAGGAGGTTGCAAGTTTGATCCCTAGCGCCTCCAGATTTTTCTGTGGAGCAATGGGTCTGGAATGAGGTCAACTCAGCCTCATGAGGACAAAAATGAGGAGCTACTTGAATGAAAAAGCTTCAGCTCTGGTCTAGAAAAATGATATTAATGGCTGGAGAATTCATTGTGCCAATTACATGACACCCTCTATCCACAAAAGTTGGCACTATCGTCTTCAAATGATAGCAACCGCTCAATCAATATGGCTCAAATGTGGGGTGAAGCAATAGTTTTTTTTGTTTTGTTTTTTCAAAAATAAGTTTCTTCGACCCATCTCTGTTGGTGAGACGTGAATCATTCCTTTCACAGTGATGAATTAACGGCTGGGGGCTGGATGTTATGTCTGTTCTATACATAAGTTAGTTTATAAGTCATGTACCGACATATTCAGTCAGTTCAGAAAGTGCAAGTTAAATAACTCAAATAAATTAAATATCTGTGAAAGATCATTATATTCAGGATCGTTTAGAGATTTAATTAGAGTTGTTGCTCTAATATTACCTAAAAAGGCAGTGTTGATTGACTTGGGATTAGGAGGACACTGGATAGCCACCTTGGTCACTAACCCCAGTGTACCCTCTGAGCCAATAAACAAGTGCTTAAGGTGGTAGCCCGTGTTGTCCTTCTTTAAACAGCTCAAACAGTCAATCACTTCTCCGTCTGCTTTCACCTGGGAGAGAGAAAAAAAAAAAAGACAGTTAAGTCCAATGAAATTCAACCGGGCAGAGATATAGATATGTGCTGTGTAGAATGCTCGACTTGACATGGAATAGACCAGTCGAACCTTGTCCTGGTGCATTAGGGTGGTTACTTATAGGGGTGTGTGTGTACTCAAAAGTTATGATTCGACTCGAGTTTTAGAACTTGTTTAAACTTGACTTGAAAACTTAACTCTAAGAGATCAAGTATACAAACATTTTTATTTTATCCCAAAAATTGTTGAGCATAAATAATTTATTTCAATTTTCCATTTTCGATATTAAATGTAGAGTATTTAAGAATTCAAATTAGTGTGAATGTAACAATACTGTAAAATCTTTATTATAGAGTGTACATGCTTGATTTAGCCCTAAAGTTTCTGGGAAAATTAAAATTTGTATAATATTTGTACCCATATATTTTCAAGAATTCATTTTAAATTGTATAAAAGTTTGTTACCAAAACTTTTAATTTTTTTTTTAAATGCAAAATATAAATATTACAATGTCAACCCCTTGTTTAAAACAGACATTGAACTGTAAGATGTGAGGATTCAAGGGGTGCTAAACCACTCGGGAAAACATATAAGGGGTTTCCAAACATGATATTTTAAAATCAAACCCTAACACTATGAATTAAGGCTTTTGAAATTATTTTTTTAAATTAATGTTATCATTTATTGGAATTTTTTTTTTTTAGTTTATAATTAAAAATATAAATAAGACACGTTGTTAGCAACACTATATGGAAAATGTTATGACAAAACAAGACCTTAATGCCTATAAGTAACTATGAGCTAGTTTTTTATTACCTCTTTGCAAATTATTATTTTGATTACTATTTTTGCGAATATTTAATTATATAAATTGTGTATAGCCTAATGGGTAGTAAGACGCAGTGATAAAAAAAATTATATTAACAATTTATGCCCAAGTTGACCTTTTTAGGGGTCTACAATCTTATCTAACACACAGTACCCCTTTCACTTAAGCATTTCTCTTAATGATTGTTAATCACCAAATGTGAAAGCCTATATCTTTTCTTCAAATCTGGAGTAGTGTTTAGTCATGAGTTTGAGTTAATATTCAAAACAACAGCCACGGCTTATTTAGATAGCAATAAATTTAATGAACAAAAGATATGTTTTATTCTAGAGTCCAATATAGTATTCTATGCAAATTTTTCAAAATAAAATTTCAATCAAAAACCATCGCAAGCTTATAAAAGTCGAGTCAATTTAACTGTATTTTTACCTTCAGCATATGTGATTTATTGACTTCAAAATTTTAATTGAAACTTATATAAACTAAAATATATAAAAATACACAATATTGAACACTTGTTAATTAATTAGTATCTTCATCGCATATTATCATCATAGTATTCAAAATAAGATATACCAAATAATCAGCATCTGTGGGCAGCACGGTCATCAAAATAAATGGTCGAACCAGCTGTATTTCAAAGTTATTTAATGGGACTGCCAATGAAGGAGAGATCGAGATTTGAATCTCAATCGGGTGTACTGAGGGTAGTTTTTTATTTTCATTGCATGGAAATGCAGGTATATTTCCTCTTAATTCAAGCTTTTAGCAAGTAATTTATAAGGTTATGTTTTGGTTAACCAGGTAAATCAAACTACTCACCGCTTCTATTCCCAAGACATTGCCTTGCAGACTGCCATAACGCAACAGTCGTAAACCGCCAGCGTTGGTAGACACGTTTCCACCAATATGACAAGAGCCCTTGGCACCCAGGTCCAGCGGCATCATCAGTCCTCTGTCTTGCAAGTACGTCTCGAGGGTTTCTAGGATACAGCCAGCTTGGCAGACAAGGACTCCTAGAACCAAAACCTTTCTAGAAAACTGGTCGACAATATATCATGCTGCAAACAAAGACAGGTAAAATCTGACCACTCTAGTCCAGTACTAATAGGCTATGCCAGGGGTTTCTTGGTTAAATGTAGCTTTGAGCCATCGTTTGTATAAGTAACGGCACGCTCGATAGTCTGCCTCCCTCACCTTCCACCTCAGTTCCTTAAAATGTTTTTTAACCCTACTGTAGTAAAAGTGTTTATACAACTAACAATAACCGTTTTCAAAATTATTTTCGTTTTTCCCACAATGCACAGATATAGTCCAATAAATAATTTGTCATTGCCCAGTGTGTAGGCCTAGGGATGTGGTATCTAAAAAAAGGTATTGATACTGTACTCTTTAAAAGTATCGGAAGAAAAATATCGATACCGTACAAGTATCGATAACAGTAAGTATCGGTATCAAAACGCAGATAAACTTTTCTGCTTCGTCTTCCTGGGGCATCCTTGAATTGACTGCATTCATTTAGCTCTACAAGAGCTTATTTTGTTTAGTGTGTGATGACCGTGCTCAGTGATAAAGGAAGGGGTAGTAGCCGATCACCATTCCCTTTGTCAAACATCAGGCTTTATTGATGAACAAAGATTAAGGAACAGCTAGAATTAGGATGAGCTAAAAGAAAGTGATTGCTAGAGTTGCTTCTCGCTTGTCATGCAGAAAATGATTGAGAATTGAGAAATAATGTAATTTGTTCTTCCTCCACAATCCACCCTAAAAAACATTTAATCCCAGCATGAGTGAAGAGAGCAAGAAAGTTGTTTCTTTCTATACCAATCCGATACTGGAGTGTGAGTACTAATATAAGTAAAAGTATCGGAAAAAATTAGTGAGTAAAGAAATACTAGTATTGAAAGGAAAATATCGATATTAGTAAAGTATTGATGCAGTACTTTTTTCACATCTCTACCTGAGAGTGCCGAATTATTGGACTTTTACTGTATTTAGAAACCTTAAAAAGTTAAAAAATAAGGATTTCATTAAAGTGTATTTTAAACTTATATTTGCTATATAAATGTTTAAATATAGAACCCAGACCTTCCAACTTTACCTGCTGGCCAAGCTAAGGTTCAAATCCCTGGCCGGGTCTCAATTTTTTTTTAATTCACACAAACACTTCATCAAAATGTCATCTGACAACGTTTTTGTTTAAATATATAAATGTTGTAAAAAAAAAGGATAGATTTAAAAGTCTAAAATAAAGCTTATGAGCCCTTTAAAAATCAGATATTAATCATCCTCATATTCGTTTCGGTGGCCTCATGGTCTAAGGTACTACTCTTGCAGTAGACTATAAGGACAATGATTGGGAGATTGAGGTTCAAATATCAGCCGGCTGTACTGAGGGTGGTTTTTACAAAGTGGTTTTTTTCTCTCTTGTGCGCTATCTCTCGCACTCTCTTGAGCTCTCTCTCATGCTCTCTCTCTTTTTTCTCTCGCTCTCTTTCTCTCTCTTTTTTGCTCTCTCTCCATGCAAATGCAGGTACATTTCTTATAAATAGAATCTTCCTCATCCTTAAAACCCTTAGCATAATCAGTACATAAGCATATAATCAGAACAAATAGTAAGATGCAATGGTAAAAAAAAATCCTCATGCAAAGGATTTGCATCTACTAGAGCAATGTTGAATTGACTTATTAAAATTGGCAGTGGGTGGGATCGGGGGCTGGGCAAGCAGCTTTGGAAATGGGGTTTTGGTTTTATTTATTTTTTGTCAATTAAATCCTTGGGAATATAATCATTTTTAGTATAAAATTAATAGAGTATATATTGTAAATCAAAATAAACTATATATCATTATCAGGTGTTGGTCTACTGGTTTGAACAATCTCGATTTTAACAACCAAATCAAAAATATATGAAAAGGATTTCGTTAATAATTTGTTACCCACACATATTAAAAAAAAACATTTATGTTCAATATAAATGAATATGGTGTTTAGAAAACATCAAGCCTAACACTTGAACTAGGTACACAAAAATAATAATGAACCAATGGAGCAATTCTGAACACAGAACTGACATAAAACTGACACTTTGCATGTGATTGCATTGAACAAAAAAATGTGGAAAATCATTTATTGTTCTAATCTTTCATTGGCTGAAATATTCCAAGGCGGTGAGAGGCAGTTATAATTTTGCTTATTTTAACTCTACATTCATGTGCATTCCGCTCTTTTACTCCTGTACTACTCTCACGCAATGTGAATAAATCAGAAGCATGTTCAAGTTGGATTTTAGGCTTTTGTGGAAAGCACGGCACTATTATTACTTGGATAATGTGAAGCTCAAACAAAGCTGCTTTTAAAATATATTTGGTTTGAATTTTTTTTTTAATATGTAGGCATAAAAAAATATTTTGTTACTTATGAGGTAGGCAGCCGGTGCTTTCAACATTTACATGGACCAACTGTGCCTGTTTATTAGTATATAGACCGTGAATGTCTAGCCATCGCCCCAGCAATGAACCAAACAAACATATATCTGTTAAGGAATGAAATAACGTTATTTGAGACTTGCATCGCATGTTGATTATTTGTCCTGTTTGCCGAATATTTGAGAAAAGTCATTTTACAACACACATAGTATGTATAATCAATTTCATCTTGTGTTAAAATGTTGTTTTATCGTTTCAGCATCAAAAGTTTATTTTCAATTAAAGCTAAGTTTAAAAATATATATATAATTTTTATTTAGTCATTCAGGTAATTACGCTAATGTGTTAGGCATGAGGAAGGTTGAATTTATGAGTGTACTTGCATTTGCCTGGAGGTAGAGTGGAATATCAATTAGGAAAAACCTGCTTGGGTGGCCTCGTGGTCTAATGTGCTACTCTCGTGTTGGACTAGACTACCGAAGAGGAGATCGAGGTTTTATCTCAGTTGGGTGCATCGAGGGTGGTTTTCCCTTAATGGTTTTCCACTCTTCTTCCATGCAAATGTGGGTGCACTTCCTCTCAATTAAACATTCCTAATTCCTAAGCCATTAGTGTAATTAGTACATAAGTGTATAACTCGACGAAGTAGTAAGACACGATGCTTAGAAAAAAATTAGGAAAAGTTACCCTCGGTAAATTCGACAGACATATGAATCCCAATCTCTCCATAATCAGCAGTATAAATTTCAAAATAGATTCAGATCTAGTCTATACGTGAAAAAATAATAATTCTCACCTGACAACTCATCCAGACTGATGATGTTATTCATGAGAGCTGTGGACACGATGACCTCGTCAAACACCGGGACACTCCCCCCGACAAGACCGGTGTTGCCACCTTGCGGGCACACTGCCAGGTTCTCAGAGTTGCAGAAACGCAGGATCTGAGACACCTCCTCTGTAGTCTTGGGTTTCAACACTATCTTACTGGAACCTTCAAGGGAAAAATAAAGGTCATTAACATAAAGAAAAAAGATGGAAGAAAGCAACCTTATACAATTGTAGTATATATGAACCAGGCAAATCTTGGGGGATGAATGATTATAACACTAGTGTGATTTTGGTAGGAAGAACAGCAGTAAAAGTTAGTTACTAAAGTTATTAAAACAATTTTAATATATTCATAGCCTACATCAAGTTATGTTATCTGCAGCTGTCACTTTTAATAGATATTATCAATACCCATATAATAACATAAATAATACAGTAAAATGCTATCAGTGTTGGCAGCAAAGAAATATGTTTGAATTTTCTCCACTGTTCTTCCAACAAAAATCTGAGTATACATATATCAGCCATAACCAAGTCATATTCAAATAAAATGAAAAATTACAACTAGGTTTGATTTCCATGTCCAGATGTCATTTACAATAAATTCAAATCAAGACAAACGTTTTAAGGTCGAGATTATATTATAGTTGTGTTTCAAATAACGATATACCACCTCCAAGAGGCCTTGGTTTAAATCCGGATGAAATAAAAACTTGGTCTTCAAAAGGTTTAGGAGCAGGCAAGATAATTACGAGTGATTCAAATTTCCATAGAAGTGTGGTACCATGTGTTAATAGCTCTAATTATGTGCATTAATCATGTGTTAGATAAATGTAATAAAATAAAGCATAAATTAAAGTAAATAATGAAGAATTCATAATTTCTTTTACAGTACTAGGTGTGTCCCATTTAAGAAGATAATTTGAGATATGTCTCTCCCCCCTCTCCTCTTACCACCACATTAGCGAGACTCATGGCTGAATCAAATATAATGGGTGAAGTGAATAAAAACTAGTATTTGCTTATGCTAAGTTTTTTCAAGTATTTCCTAGGTTGTGTGTTAATAAAAGTTTTAGAATATACTACACCTAGTAAATTCTAAGGTAATCCGGACGCTTAGTATTTTCTAAGTTATGTAGGTCAATAAACATTAGTTTGTACTAGACAAGGTTGGTAAATTCTTAGTTTTTATTTAGTCTATGTTAAGGCATACTAGCTTTTTAGATCAGTTGCAGTCATGGCGATGTTCATGCAAGTTCGAGACAGAAAGACATACCTTCAACGTAGAAGAATAGGCAATTGTAAACAATTACTTAGGTTTGAAGACCAAAATGTTGATTTTTTGACATCTGTATTTTTGCCTGAGCACAACATGGAGACACGAGAAGGAGCACTGTCGCCCCGACAGCAAATGGAAATATTACTGCGTTACTTCAGCGATCCAGGTAAAGTTTACTTTTGGTCGGTATTCTAAAGTAGGCCTACTATTTAAATCACAAAAAAGTTAGAAAGAAATTAAGCATTTTTGTGTCTAGGCTACTTCTGACTCACGGGGTTGTTTGATGAGAATAATGACTTGTAAATATTGTAGCATTGTAGTATTTTGACTACTACCATACTTCACTTAACATTCAAAATGTTTTTAATTTATTTTCTTACAATTTCAAATAATTGATATCTGTGAATGGGATACAAACCTGAGACACTAAGATGTGGAGGGCTACGATCTAGTAGGCTATCAACCACTTAAGAGTTTGATTCATTAATTAATTAATCAAAAAAGTTAAAATACCATATATATTGGCCTGCATGCAGTTTTTTTCCGATACTGACCTCTTACCATTTTCAACCAATCAATGTTGTATGTCTCCAACTCCTCAGCATCAGTCAGCACTCTATCCTGACCAAGAACGCTCTTGAAGAACTGCACATGGTTGCTGTCAAGAAGTGCAAAGTTGTGTCGTTTCACATCTGGATATCTATCGGCAGTTAGTTCTACACTACTACTTAGGCTCATGTTTCGTAAAGGCCTCAACTTCTCGGCCCTCACGGTTAGCAAGCCACGCTTCACACAAAAACTTGTGCCGCTGTTTAAAGCTTGGCGCAACATTTTAATGAGTCAAGTCTAATGGGGGAAAAAAAAAGTGTAAAGAAATTATAACATTAAATCTATATACCCAAAACTCATTTATAAAATAAGTCAGAACACCGTTTCAAATTTCAAACCCTTTTGGCAGATGCAAATGACAGATTTAAATAAATAATCAACAGTTTTCAGGAAATGTCTATCTACTTTTGCAAAAAAAAATTTAACACCACATCTCACTAACTGTTTGGGCTATAAACATAAATACTACTTATACCAATGTTTTGAGATGAGAAAAGTTTAATTTACAGAAAGTCTACCCACATTTTCATGGTGGGAGAATGGAAAACCATTAAGGAAAAACCCCGCTCAGAACACCAGACCAAGATTCTAATCTTGATCTTTCCGTAATCGGTTGTTCAGGTTATTGTAAAAGTAACGCCTTATATCATTATGCCAACAAATAGGGTTTCTGTGCAGTTATTACTGTGGTGAACAACTCACCTTCAGTTATATATTTTGCTGGCATAAATGATTGATATCTGGCACACTGTAACATGAACATCAGCACAAACCAGCAAATTACTAAGTACTAGTAAGAGTAATTTCAATATTTATTTTTTTAATATTTGACCTTGAAATCCACAAATTTTGGAAATTTTCCCATTTTTGAACTAAAAATCGGTTGTAGGGGCTTACAATCCAGGTTTCATTTTACCATGGCTGGAAATCCTTACAGTCAAAGCTTTTGCAAAAAATTTATTCCATCCTGTGGTTTCAAGCCCTTTTGATTTTATAGACCTTTAAAATTGGCCAAATTTCTCATTATAACGGCTAAATTTAAGCCCATTCAAGTCCAAGTTATCAAAGTCTTATCTCACATGTATATACATTTTCTGAAAGGACAAGCCAAGATCTCTAGTTTAAGGCAGTGAAAATCAGAACTTCTTATCCTTAATAAAAACTACACAAGAGTATTTTTTTTAACCTTTGAAAACGCTCATTTGTGCTTGCCGCGGTGAAGAAAAATGGGTGTAAATCAAAGATGGTTGTAGATAAAAAATTAACAAAAATATTTTTGATCGGGTCTGTAGCAAGGCCACCTATGGTGAAGAAATAAAAAAATTAACTAGATGGTCAAGCAACCAACATTAGAGTAACTTTCATTTAGGCCTGGAGCTCCCCTTACCATAGTTTGAGGATAATCCATGATCTACGCAGATCCGAAGAGAATATAAAATGGGGGGGGTTTAAACATTGTGAGCAAAAAATAAAATAATCAAGTGCCATACATTCTTGTGCAAAAATGCTTCTAAGTGTATATCATGGTTAAAAAAATTTACCTCCGGCGGTTGGGGGATCCTCCCCCAAGCCCCCCTTAAGCCCATCCTACTTCGAAATCTTGCGTATGATTGCATATTAAAATAAATAAATGTGTTTTATTTATTATTAATACAAACAAAAATAATATGGAGATTTGTATGATGTCAATATATAAACTATCCCAACCTAACAAAACCTTTCATGTGGCAAAAAATTTATTTCTAAATATATTGCCCTAAAATTGGCCTAGTGTATTTAAAAACTCACAAACATGCCATTGTATCACATTCCTTTTTTCATTAAAAATATGTACAAAAATATTAGGCTAAATAGATTACTTTAACCATATTACCCATTCCAACTTAATTGCAAATTTTATTGGGTGAAGGATAGAAGATTAAGTTAAGTTAAGTTTGGGAGTTTTCCTTGTAAACATATTAATTATTGTGCACTTATAACCAAATTTTGCACTAAAACATTTATGAAGGTATTAAAATAAATTACTTTGTAAGGTTCCCAGTTGTGATTGATTCAAAATGTCTTCAAATAGGTTACCTAATAAGATAATAAATTTTAATTTGCAAGAGTTGTGTTTGTTACAAATAAAAGTAAAATGTGATGGTTGTCAACAGTTTTACCATCTTTATAAATAGGTCTTTGATAAATAGTCGCAATATGATCCCAATGCTATTTTGTCATGTTGGTTAGTACATTTTTAATTTTACATTCATAAAATATTTTCATAGAATCTTAATAACCATTAGTTTTATTCAAATTTCTGTATTATTTTGTTTTTAGTAATGAAAAAAGTAGGCCTATTTGTTAAAATACGACTAAGAAAATGTATCTCAAGCTTGATGAAGTTTGCACACCATTTTTTAAATTAATTTTTATCAAAGTTAACAGCAAAAGAAAAAGTTAATATCTTCTAAATATATTATCAGACTGACTGTATCACAAATAGAATAGAATATACTGCTAAGAGAAACCTCATCAGGAAAAGTGCCATAAGAGCTCGACTTTGCTTAAAGAATTTGATACAATTACATCTCTATACTACTGTATTATTAAACTATTAATACACATCCCATTGACACATTTCAGTGCATCTGATTAGTTATGAAAAGCAACTTCAAATCTAGTTGTCCCCAATTTGATTAATATTATTTGGTATATGGAGGTTTATTATGTATTCACTGCCTTAGCTCCGTCGATAGCGTGTCTGTCTACTGAGCTAAGGGTCCTAAGTTCAATTTCTGACATGGGCAAAAAATTTATCAATGGTGAAATGTGGGTTTACCCTTTCAAAGTGATGAATTAACGGACGGTGACTGGATGTTGTGCCTGTCCTAGTCTTAAGTTAGATTATAAGGCATATGAAGCTTCGACTGGCCTAACAAGCGGTAGTGGAAAATATATGACTTGAATAAAAAACAGGCCCAGGCCATGGGCTGGAAACAGCAATGAATGTAAAGTAAAGGTTTATCATATGAAATTAATGTGTGATGTTAGGTTTGTGTTTCTAGTAGTTTGTGTGTTGTTTTGGTACTATAGGTCTACTGGGCTGTTTTTTAGCACAGCGGCTTATAACCTGTTTAGGTTATACACATTATCCTGAGATAGTTTTGAAGTAGAAGCAGATCTCAGATTGTAACAAAACAAATGTTGGGAAAAAATCCTAAATCATAAAAATAAAATCTTAGAAAACTCGCCTAGTTGTTATTTTTATTCACGGTCTTATAGATAGTTAGTCAAATTTTTTATTTATTCACACATGAAAGATTTGGTTAAGAAATTCAGAGGTTTTTTTTTCATGATAATAAAGCAATAATTACTCATTTACAATAATTAGGTTTGTTACTTAAAAACTAAAACTGTAGTACTTTTTAAACACTTAATATGTATTAGTGAATATGTTTATGCATGTCTGAACTGTTCTAGGAAAGTTTCATCAACACAAAAACTTTTTTCAAAAATGTTTGTTTGCCAATATGTATGGTTATCATATTAATATGGTTTTAGTTTTTGCAAGTATCAAGTTGTGCTGTGATTAGATCGTTTAATATATCCAGAGCTTTGGTTAACCAGTTTTATCGATTTTTCAGTTCCTAGAAGTTGTTTGGCAGAAAATTATCGGGTGAATTGGTGAGTAGGGTGAGTTATCTAAAAAAAATTGTTTAGTTTTTTCAAGTTATTTATTTTGTTATAACTGGAAATCTGCCATGTTGTTTGTTGTGTGTTTAAGTGCTATAAATCATTATCAAATAATTTGACACAGAAGAAAAAATAAAGAAGTCTGCCCTCGGCTCATATTATCCCCAAGAGATGCTTATTTTCGTGACAAAAAAATATGGGGCAAAACCTTCAGTCTTTTGTACTATTCTCAAAATGAAAAATTAGCTTGCTAAAATGAAATTAAATCATAATTTCATGAAAAATATTCTTCAAAAACATACCTACTTAAATTTAATGAACAAATAGATTCCCACAGCACTGTACTGATGCCTGTGCACAGAAACTTTTAAAACAAAGGCCTACTCTATTTTCGTAAAACTTTCCTACTTACTAACTTATCTAGAAGTCAATATTAAAAATTTGATTCATGTAACATGTTTATTAATGACACAGTGCTTATTGTTAATCTTTTGAAGCAGTAAACAACCACAAAGATACAAGTCATTAAGTTTTTTTATAATAGCCTTGACATTAAATTAAAAATAAACTTAAAAATATATCTCTTTTTCGACCTAAAAATTGATGTTAGAATTTTTTTCGATACAATAATTTAATATGGTTAGTGAGGCCTGTATGCTTATATTAATTTATAAAAGAAGTAAATAAAAATAAAGAGATTTAAGTTGTCTGATCACCATTACGGTTTAAATTTTAATTGATTAAAAAGCCAAGGCTCTTAGATAAATAGTACAAATAATAATAAAATGATCTCTGACCTGTACTCTACAAATCAAAGTGGTTCAATTAATACAACCATGTTAAAATTAAGTTATGTTGATACTCGATTGAAAACATCGCAAATCATGGACAAGCTCAAACAGTCAACACGCGACCTACTACATTTCCCAACAAGCTTTGTATGGCGCTTTTATCGAGGTTTACACGTGGAAGTACAACTAGCGCGCATGTTCAGCCGGCGTTACAGTTAGCTACTGGAGCCAAATTATTATATGCAAGCAAAACATGCAAGCTCTTTAGTTTGCATGCGTATAGAGGTTTACACTGTCATAAAGGCACGCCAGTAAAACATGATAGTGTAAACCTCACTTTAGAAAATGTAAAGAACACATTAAGAAGTAGCACTACCGCTTTTTACAAACCAGATTACTAGAGAAAGTCACAGAATAATTATTTTAATAGATAGATAGACAATTTTTGTACTTACATTGTAACATTAATATAAATTGTATTTTTTTAAATCCGGTAGTAAGCAAACTCACTTTATAAAAAAAACTCTAATAAATAGTTTATCTAGAGCAATTAATATTGTTTACTATAACCCTTAAAATTAAATAAAATAACGCTGTTAAATAAATTTGATATTTTCAAACTCTACTGTGTTTTGTGCTAAAGTTATTAAATTTTCTATTAGTTGGGATCATTTCTACATACATACTACGCACGTGAGTGAGTGCGTGTGCGTAAAAAGGCAAAAAAACTGTGCATGTAGCTAAAAAAAACTCATCTGTAGTCTGTTCTTAATCCACCCTTACTAACTTTCTCCACATTTCCCTATCCTTGCATACTCCCTTTCACTTAAACAAATCCATACCCCGAATCATACATGTTCTTTTATTCTTAAAACTATTAATGTTTCTTCTTTTCACACATTGGTCACGTGTTATATGGCCTATCACTTTCTTTTGATCCACACACTCTACCTTCATATATTTGCTTCGTCACTCGATCCACACTCATCCTCTCAACATACCCAAACCAACGTAAGACGCTTTTTCACATTGACCCAGTGGCAGCGCGTGGTATTTATTTTTGGTGGGGCTAGGTCAAAGCTTACCGGTAGTGATTTTTTTTTATCACCGCGTGTTAACATATTAAATTAAATTCATTAGAGTTTTCTTATTTTTAAAAATCACTAGAATTACAAAATCACTAAACAAATCTACCAAGAAAAGCAATAGAATAATATAGGTTTGAATTAAACTTACCAAGGAACCAAGGGATGACACTATTTCATTATTTATACTAAAGTTTGGCCCGTCTGTTCTTCTGACTGGCAAACTTATCGATGACATTATTGTAGAAGTTTGGAAATCCAGAAATTTCTTTCTTTTGTATAGAACAAACAACCAGCTAATTTAACCGGTCTTGTCCTAGGTGTTCCTAAGGAACGTTTTGATTCTTTTTAATACGCCTCAGTTCATAAGTAGGTCCCTACCACAGTATTTTAAGGATTATATTACTATGCCTAAAATATGCTTATTTTTTGACACCTGTTCATTGCGTGTTTGGACTGAAATTTTGACCGCGGAATATATCTGTTGTGCTCCTAACCGTTTAATTTCAAGTTTTTCTTGCAGTTTTAATGAAAAAACAGAGTTTTTAATAAAGAATCTATTTTATTCATTTTAATTAATCCCTTTCACTCGTCACCTTACTTAATGGGTCTTTGACATATACTAAATACACGTTAAAACAAAATATAAACCATCTTTGTCGAATCGCAAGTCCACTAAGAGTGCTCCAATGGTCTTCTGTTGAGCTCACAGTGAAATGACTTTGAGCCCGTGTCAGCTTCTCCATTTGGTCATTGGAATTTCAAGCGCTAGTACAGTGGAGCGAGTAATAAATTCTCTGGGAACTGGAATACTGTATAACGAATCGAATAATTCACTGTGTGGAGAGAATGGTGCTCCATTTCATATTAATATTTCTTACAAGATATGTTAAAAAATAATTATATATAAACTTTAATTCTTTTTTAGAAAAATTAACAGACATCATTATTTATAATGTAAAATAGTCACCAAATAGGCCTACCAATTTTCAGCAAAATCGTTAGAGATGTTTTAAAAAGAAATTCAAATAAAAAAATATCAGTCTTCAGTAAACTACGATTAAATAATTTTTTAAGAAAAACAAATATATAAAATTAGTATATTTGTATTTTAAAAAAACTTATCAGATACTAATTTTCATTTTATTTATTTTTTTAATTTGTTTGAGCTATTTAACTTGCACTTTTTGAACCGACTGATTATATCAGCACACGAGAATTTCTATGAGCGAGAGGGAAAGGGCCTATCAATTTTGCCAGTAAAGGTGTTTTCACATACTTTACAGTGTTAATTTACATGCCAAAATCGACAAGAGACCGACGACTTTATTACACCCCTGAAGGAAGTTGTGCTACGGATTTTTATCACTCAAGAAAAATCCGTTGACTACGGCTGAGTTTGAGCCCTCAAACATCGGATCCTTTACCCCAAGATCACCGAGGTTGACATCAGATACTAATTTTGAACCAAATTGTTAGAACCATTTTTTAAATATTTCAAATTTGTACAAAAATCAGTCATCAATAAACTACCCTTAAACGAATTTTTGCCTGAAAAACACGTATAGGCTACAGTCTTATTTTTCAGCTTAAACACTCCTTAGAAACCCATTAAAAAAACAAAATTGTTAAAGCAATTTTCGAAAAATTTATAATTTTAAAAGATAACTCATCGGTAAACTACTCTTAATTCAAGAGTTAGGGTTAAAAAAAATATCCCTAGCTGGAGCTATAGCCACCTAAACATTATAAGCTTATTTGAACAAAATCCATCAAACCGTTTTGGATCCAGGCCCAAAGACAGATAATTATGGGTGCAGACAAAATTGCCACTGAAATATGAAAGAAGAATAGGAATGAGGCGCGCGGTGTAGGCTATTTTGAGTTTGGGACTGGATTTGCCTGTGCGTTGAAACCATTCAGTGAGGGAGGATTTTTAAAAGAATGTTTGGTTACTGCTTCAGAATTGGTATGTCCGAATCAAAAACAATTATTTTCAAACATTAGCCTCTCAAGGAATACCA
>CABFWB010007476.1:14396-24499 GCA_902151455.1 Timema bartmani | reverse complement strand
CTGTCCTTTTCCAAAATATAGTTCTAATTATTATCCAAACCGTATTGTCAATATTTGTGAAATTTACCAAATTGACCCAGATTGATATACTTTCATACCAGGTAAAGTTTCATAAAAATCTAAACATAAATAAACATATTACAGTTTTTTTTGATTTCCTCAAAATTCTACTATAATGGATAAGGACAGTTTTGCAACCCACCTACTCAAATGTATTATTTTTGAACTTGTACTTAAGTAGTCTCAATATTATTCCATTATATTTGGTGGGCTATCCCAAAGTACCTACAGAGATGTAGTAGGTTAATCTGAAGGTATTAAACATTTTGATTACAATTAATAACTAAATTTAATAAAAATTAGGTATTATA
This sequence comes from Timema bartmani, assembly GCA_902151455.1. Taxonomy (NCBI): domain Eukaryota; kingdom Metazoa; phylum Arthropoda; class Insecta; order Phasmatodea; family Timematidae; genus Timema; species Timema bartmani. The sequence goes on along the minus strand of CABFWB010007476.1, from coordinate 24,128 downwards.
TTTAATGAGTGGCTATGGCTATTTACCAGGGAGTTCGTGCAACTCAGATGTTTGTGAAGGGGGTTCGCGAGTCGAGAAAGTTTGGGAACCGCTGGTCTACATGATGGGCGCTAATCTTTTATCTCATGTGTACATTTCCTCTCTCTTCTTTGGAGCTCAGTTGGCCGTCAAGTCTTCTGCGCAATTACTTTCGCGCGCCCACAATAACTCTGATCAAAATACTAAAAGATGCGAGTTCCTCAGCTGACAAATTGTTTATGAAAATAAGTAGGTAGAGTAAAAATATTTAAATGGTAAGTTTGAAGATCCCTTGCAGTATAAAGTTAAATTAGATTTATTAATCATATAGGTACTAGTTTATAAATGCATCCACTATGCGCAGTAACGTTAACCTAAGATCAGTTTAACCAAAAAATAAAAAATACACAAAAATAATTATTATTTGTTTAAAATTTCTTACACTTTACGTTCGATTCCGTCTGTTTGTTTCCAATAAACTCAAAAAGTACTCATCGGATCTAGATTTGACTTCGTCTGTTGTCCTACTCCTTATAGTACAGGGCGTTTAGCGAAAAAAAAAAAGCCTGAACCTAGACAAAATTAATAACAAAATTAAACCTATTTGAATGTATTCAGTATATGTTCCTCTACATTCTCTGAAGATTCCCAAGTTTTGCCCTTCTGGGAAAATCCGCCATCTTGGAAACTCCCTCCCCCGCAATTGTAGGGTTTCACTTAAAATTAAATATTTTAAGAACCGTTAAGTCACACAGAAGCCTAATTTATGTCAACGTATCCCTATTGAATTCCTATATAATACAAAGAATATATATATGTATATATTATGGTGATTTAGGTCTGAAAGTAGCCTAAATAAAAGTATATATAGTAAAAAAAAAATGATAGTTGTTATAACTAATATTTTACAATTTTTTTATTTTGAGGTGTTATTTGTGCTTTTATGAAACTTTTACCTTAAATAAAAGTTGTAGAGCGTACGATGCTGTATCGAAATCATGTATGTTAATTGTCTCTATTTTAAAAACAACGTTTACACCGAGCCCGAACTTCAGCCATGTTCTCACCGGGTGGCGTGGAGCGGAATGACGTAATCTTTTAGTTTATCTTAAATTAATTAAGTGATATTGATGTCGAACATAACAGTAGAAAAAACTCAATACTAAGCCTATAGGAGAGAAAAAACGAATTCTTACATAAACAAAACCACATTTAATTTTAAAATAAGAAAAAATTAACTTATATTTTTTAGAGAAATTGGACCATTAAAGGTGCATCAAGACAACATTTCCCTGATTTGAAGGAGCATAAATTATAATTTATATTAAATGACAAAGTATTATTTTTGTATTATAGCTGCAATTATTAATATTGTATTAATGAAAATAAATATGATTGATTTATATAAAAAATCACATACATTTTATTTTATAGTTACTTACTCAGAACCTTGCTAGGTAACAGCAGCTTTTATCCTGAATATGAAGCGCAGATGGCTCTTATTTTATTTCAATTAGAAGATTATTGTATTATTATTATTATTATTATCAATATTATTATTATTAGCACCGCATCTTACTACCCATTCGTGTTATACGCACTTATGCTAGTGTGTAATGGTAGGGTGATTGTGAGATGAAATGGAAGACTTACAGTTTAACGTGGGATCCGAACCACGGTGGAGGTCTGGAATTCCACACATTCACAAGTTGTGATTAATACACGTCTTGNTAATGGTAGGGTGATTGTGAGATGAAATGGAAGACTTACAGTTTAACGTGGGATCCGAACCACGGTGGAGGTCTGGAATTCCACACATTCACAAGTTGTGATTAATACACGTCTTGTCAGAGGTGAAGGAAGGGTTTGGCAATCAGATAAATCTGTGCTGGGACCGAGGATTGAACCCCAGACCCCTAGCAAAGAAGTCTGATACCTTACCACTAGACCGCCAGGTCACCAAGATTATCATAGTAAGTGTGGAATATATTGGAGCAATAAATTAAAATATACGTTCAGCTACATCATATAACAACATTTAAATAAAGTGTATTAAGAACTGACAGGCTGCTGTTATATAGTGGGCGCCGCACTAGTACGCTATACAACTTTTATTTCAGCTAAAAGTTTCATAAGAGCACAAATAACGCCGCAAAATAAAAAATTGTAAAATATTAGCTATAATAACTCTCTTTTTTACTATATATACTATTATTTAGGCTATTCGTAGACCTTAATAACCATAATATATATATGTATATTATATAGGAATTCAATAGGGATACGTTGACATAAATTAAGCCTTTGTATGACTAACGGTTCTCGAGATATTTAATTTTAAGTGAAACCCTACAATTGCGGGGGAGGGGGTTTCCAAGATGGCGGATTTTCCCGGAATGGGAAAACTTGGGAATTTTCAGATAATGTAGTGGTACATATACTGATTACATTCCAAATAGGTTTCCTTTTGTTATTAATTTTTTCTGGGTCAAACTCTAAAAGTCCTGTACTATTATATTTAAGAAAACAGGGTAAGCTATATACCATCACGCTATTTAATCAGAGAGTGAAGCAGTGCCGTAAAACCGTTAGTGTGGCTACATTTGCGTTTTAAACTTGTAACAATTCAAATATATTGAATTTAAATGTGTAAATCTTCTTTGTAAGTCTCTTTAGCCCCGAGATGTTTGGAAATATCAACACACCTTTTATTATTGTTACTAGCACCGCATCTCACTACCCGTTCGGGTTATACGCACTTACGCTTATGTGCAATGGTATATTCCATTCACGGTAGGAATTACTCTCTGAAAGGCCTTTTTTCCTACCAATATCCTACTATTTAATAGCTTTCTGGTAGGTAAAAAGGCCTTTCAGAAAACAATTCCTACGGTGAACAGACTTTAGGGTGATCGTGATATGAAATGGAGGACCTACAGTTTAACGTGGGATCCGAACCACGGTGGAGGCCTGGCATTACATACATTCACAAGTTGTGATTAACACACATTCACAAGTTGTGATTAACACACGTCTTGTCAGAGGTGAAGGAAGGGTTTAGCAAACACACCTTTTATAAAATCTCCTTGGTAATGAGTGTTTTGAAGGTATGTTTTCAGTCATATTATGCATTCACATTAGAAGGATAAATAGGTAGTGTGTCTTTCACAACTAAGTAAAATTGACTTAAGTAGCTTGTCATCTGTCTTTTGATCTTTGATTGGCGTATAAAAGGGTAGGTTTATATTCATGGATAGCGCACAACTAATACTAAATAATGCTTAGCGTACAGTGCACACAATTTAAATACAATTTATAATGAAATGTAGTGACTAAAGTATAATAGTAAGTAATGAATGTTTTTTATTGTTCATTGCAACAATTACATCCCGTAAGAGAGCCACTTTCAATGTGCTTGCATTTGCGTCTTTAAGCTAGGCATTAAAAATATTATTTACTGTTTTGTGTGTAAATTAGGTTCATCAATATTTTTCTTTGATAGTACCACTAAACTATTTATTTTATTGTTCATTGCAACAATTCTTCCACAAAATAGATCCACCGTTAGCGTTCTTATTTCTTTTTAGCACCGCCACTTACTACCCGTTCGGATTATACGCTTATCTACTAATTACGCTAATGGTTTTAAGGATTAGGAAGGTTATATTTAAAGGAAGTGTACTCGCACTTGCGTGGAGGAAGAGTGGAAAACCATTTTGGAAAAACCACTCCCAGAACACCCGACTGAGATTAGAACCTCAATCTCTCCGTCATCGGCAGTATACTCTACTGCGAGAAAAGCGCCTTAGACCATGCAGTCACAGGGTGTTAGCGTTCTTAAATTTACTTCTTAAATTTAGGTATTTTTCAGTTATTTTATGATTTGGCGTGTAAATTGTGCGTATTTATTTTTATTTTCTTTGATAATAAATTTAAGCTATTTATTTTTGTGTTGATTGCAAAAGTGCCTCCACGTAGTATAGCCATTTTTAGTGTGTTTGCAGTTTCTTCTTAAATTGAGGTATTTTTCAATGATTTTATGATATTGCCTGTAAATTAAGTTTATTTAGTTTTGTTTCATAAATATCTAGTAAATATATACTTATAATAAAACACCAAGGTTTTTTTGCGCATTATAATTTTGCGGAGTTTTTATTTTTTCTGGGTAGTATAAACGATAAGAATACTAAATAATCCATTTTTAGAATGTTTGTCTGTCTATCTCTTTGTTGTCAGTAAACTCAAAAAGAACTCATCGGATCGAAACTGGACTTCTTCTGTTGTACTCCTTATTTTTCAGGGAACCATAGTAAGCTATATAATATATAAGACGTAAGAAAGCACTGAAGATTGATCCCTTAGATATCTATTCAGATTTTAACACAAAACCCATAGTTAATCCGGGTACAGAATTAACACTCAAACGAAAACCTCTTCTCTATACCCCCGCGTGTACGCAATTAAAAATATCGAACAATGAACGTCAGAAAATTTACATGATTCAAACGGGACTAGAGTCCCTTTAAGAATTAAATTGTTCATTCAAAACTCGTAAAATAACTCCGCACATTTCCATGCGCAATTAAATATATCACTACCATCCTAGCCGGGATTGGGCCGACGCACTCACATATAAGCTCAAGACTAGAATGCCCGTCCAAAACGGAGTAAAAAACCTCGGATCCCACCGTGAACCACGCAGCTGGCTGCGCATTCCAAAAGAAACTCACTACCAAAGTTGCCAGATTCAACCGCGCCGCTGTTAAGTCACTCACAAGGGATATCTTAAGAGATCTCATCAACCGTGCAAGCGGGGGCCACACCGAAAATTAAAATCGAGGATAATCTTGGCTCAAAAAGACCTATGGATACGAGTGATACATTCAGAGTTAAAAAATTAAATATTGATTAGGGTGCTTCAAAATAACTACTTTAAAAAAAATTCTTCTTTTAATACAAAAGAAAATCTCAAAGAGGGAAATGTGTATGGTTTATAGTACCCTTGAAAACTGCCTTTTTGTTTAAATAGGTGGCTACAATCGTTACGGTCCAGATTTTTAAATACTGTATAAAGAATTAAATTCTAGGTACATGTTGATTAACGTAGATACTTTTTCAAGGTTTTTATTTTTTATAAAATAGAGGGGCTATCAAAGAGGGAAATATTTATGGTTAATAAACATCCATGAAATCAGCCTTTTCTATTAAATAGGAGGCTACGAGTGTTAAGGTTCATATTTTGAACTATAAAGGATTAAATCCTCACTATACATGAATTAAAATAAATACTTTTTCACGGTTTTTATTATTTTTATCATTGATGGAGCTTTCAAAGAAGGAAATAAATATGTATTGAATGGTGTGTGTGAGCCTTTCCTTCCCCTGAATAAATTCGGAATCCGATCTTGAGGTGAATTTTATTACTGCTATTTTTACGTTTGCATTTCTTCACATCAGATATTTCACAATGAAAATAATGGCCAGTCAAAACAAATAAAATATTCTAAGACTGAGAGTATTTTTGAAAATATTTGGATTTGACAGCTTTAATAATTAGTGTAGGGTGTACGGAATTATGGTTTATTTTTTATCTCAAATAAAATAGGATACTATATACTTCCAATTAGCCCTATTCTTAAAACAAGAGTTTGCAATGAAGGGTAAAACTTCCTACCACTAGCACTTTTTCTTTTCTTCTTCACTTATGTTTTACATTTATTTATTTGCCTTTCATTTATTTACGATGACAGTGTATGCTAGCATAGTGTTGGCACGTCTTTATTTAACTTAAGTATAAGATTAAAAGTTCTTTTAAGATTCAATGTTGTTTTTTTAAAGTTTGAAACACTGAAATGTAAAATCATCATTTAAAAAAAAGACGAACACATTGGATCTTTAAAAACATATGAGCTCTTTGAGAATACTGGTAAAATTAGATATTTAAATTAACAAACAACCTTCCCCTTAACTATGCATTACACACATTCAAACTCTATACCAAATAAGATGGATCTGAGTTCCATCTAAATAACAACAGTAATCTCTTTGTTTTATAAACACTTAATTCTTTGGCATATTTTGGATTGATTTTCACTGCTTATAGAGAATTAGTCAAAGCAATTAAAAATATAGTCACAATGCATATAACTTCTTCTGAAATAGAAAACTATTTTTTACCTTTGAATTTGATAATCATTTAACTAGAAATTTTAAAAGACAACTCTTGAAATTTTATTTAAAAAAATACATTCGTTAAATAAATTCAAGCATAAACGCTATCGAGAATTCACTAATGAAAAGAAATGGCGGATGGAATTCAATCTCAAAAAAGCTGTAGGAAATGTTTCTGATGTTGAATGGGTAAAAAGTAAGTACTATATACAGTTTAACATTTAAATTTACACTTGAGGTCCACCATAAAAAAAATTAAAACTGCTGATAGCATATGCCTGATATTAATGCTTGTGGCTGCAAGGAGTTCTGGATCACAGTATTGATGCTAATTGACAATCTGAAGAATTTTAAATGTGAAATACTGTGCTTCTAGCTTTAAGATCAGCCCCTCTTTGGGGCTATGATTGTATCATTTTGGTGAAAATTGCACATATAAAATTTCAAGTTAAAATACTATTCATTCTATCCGTACTTTGAATGTATCTTCCTCCTATAACTTTTGAACTAAGCTTAATATACACAGTGGCATCGAATAGGACACCTCGGATTTATAAATTTTGTTTGCATGCCAGAAGAAACCAGATTAAAAAGATTAATGATTTCAAGCACGTTAATATCGACAACATTTTTGACCCTATTTACCTGAAATAAATTTAATAGACATACCTAGGGCTGTAAATCTGACTTTATATTACCTGCTTTTTAAACTGGAACTAAATGGCAAACTGGAAATGAATGGCAATATCGAACAATAACAGAAATAATTGAAATAGTTTGCATACTGTCATCGTACTCAGTATTTATATAACTATAAAAAACAACGTGTGATTTATTATAGTAAAAATTCTTATCATGAAGACACAGTCTAGTTTGTCGACATAATACTTAGCCTAACTGTGAAATTGTGTTTACTGTCAACATCAATGGCAATCAGAATTAAAAGTAATAAGCTACTTATGAATATAACGATTAAAACAATTACTTGAACCAATATTTGCCATGTCACATTAGACAATAGACAGACTATGTCCCATAAATTTACGAAAAGAGTTACAAAATGAGCACACTTTTTATGTGCACAGGTATGTATTGCATTTGGTGGTGAGTGTATCTTGGGTGTGGTGGCGAGTGTGTGATGGATGTGTGTGGCTTAGATGAGATGGTGTAAATCAGTGGTCTTCAACCTTTTTTGATCAAGGGCTTGTATCAACAATGGAGGTCGACACGAAGGGCCACACATATATTGTGTATATTTTTACCTACAGTTACTTTTGTCTCTAATTCTACTTAGAGTAAAGTGCAATTGTATGATTGCAAAACAATATGAAATGTAGCACATGCACGTGGGTTAGGCATATTTTAGGTATTTATTTTAATAATAGTAAAATTTTAAGATGTAATGTTATGACATTTTTAATTTAACAGAAAAATACTTTACAGGTCTGTCTTTATTGTCATGCAAAGTACATTATTATAAATCACAAGCAACATGTAGCGATTCTATTTTACTTATTCCTTTAGATAAATTATTAGAGATAATCAAATCTAGTCCAAAGTAATAATATACAAAGTTTATTTAATTTACATTATATTTCACAGGAAATATCTACGTGGTGCAACATCCTTCTGTATTTCTCTATCGGTTACCCAAGCAAGAAGGACAAGGGGGGAGAGACGAGGGATGATTGTATCACATTACTCAAACATCCTAGACACAAAATCTTCGTAAACAACTCTTTTGAAAAACGTAGAACTCTCGCGTAGTAATCACTGAGCAATTAGAACCTGTCTTCGTCGAGAGAAAATATATTTTTTATTAATCACATTTTAATCATCCCAGTTCCCAAAAGAGTTAAATATAGCAGCACGTGTGATATCGTTCAGCATATTCACCCTGTCCAGTACAGCAATAACGCTGAATAAATAGCCTACTTCATTAAATTTACATAAGTGATTTCAATTATAAACTGATGAAAAAAAATCCAATATGGACTAACTGTCCCCGCATGTAGTGAGTCCATGTTAAGAAACAAATAATATTACAAATATGTTGCCCTCCGTGGACCATGACACTACAAATATTACTACCAACGTTTAGACACGAGAATTTTACAAATAGATGAAAAAAAAATCAATGTGATTTATGGTGTTGATGTCGTTTAAGGCTCCACAGGCAGTTAATACAAGTTTAGCATCAGTACAGAAGTTAAAGACGTGTACTAGCGAATCAGGGGCTTACCCAGAATTTTGAGCTTGAGGGGTGGGGGGGGGGGCTTTATAGATAATAATTTTCATTATTGCACCAACATAATTGCTCTAAAATAATTATTTCAGTTACTGTATCCACCTCAAAACTTTATGTAAAAAGAGTAAAGACGTTAACCATTTCTAGAAAATATTACGGTATCTCAGTTCCAGTTTTCATTTAAGTGCAAATTTACAGTAAAATAAAAAAAAAAAAAAGTATATCTTTGAAAAGCCCTAAATACTACACAAAATTATGTTTTATATTAAATATAATTTAAACCAAATATAATTGATTAATTGACAGCAACAAGGACTGCCCATATCCAACGTTTGGTTTCACACTTTTCAAATATTTACAATTTACAGCACAAGATCTAATCTTCTTGATCTTTCCTTCAACACTGAGATAATCTCTTTGTTGTATACAGGAACTTCACGATTTTCCATGAAATTAATTATAATAATACTTTTGTAATATTTTTAATTTTCTGGGGGAGGCCCTTCAGCTGGGGGGCTTCAGCCCCCAAAGCACCCCCCGTGGGTGCACCCCTGTAGCGAATTGCACCAGTTTAGTGAAACTATACTCTGTATTAAAGACAGTGGACAGGTTAAAGATTCTTCAAATCATCCAACACGCTTAGCCGGCAGGTACACTCACCATGCTGTACCATCTTTTACCCCCTTCTTTATTAAACCCTGGAAGAGAGCTGGAGGGTAGAAGTGACACAAGAGAATAACATAGACAGATTTATTAAATGTAACAATAATAAATGGTACATAGTACTATACAATGTAGTGATCAAAATTGCGAAACATTATTCAAAACAAGATTTACTCAGTAAAGAACATGACCAAATGGTCGCTAAGTTAAATTTAAAGTTAAGGTTTTGTTCATGATTCACTAAATAAGATCCGACCCGCGGATACCAAGTTCCAAGGTTCATATGTATGGTTCGTTGATTATACTAATATCTTGAGATATTAACTTGTAGAGTCCTTGCATAAACTCTAACCGTCTATGTTCATATAAGCTATATATATTTATCACTCAGCATATTATCAATATAAAGCTAAGTCCTAACTAGTTATAAGATAAATATCTGAGACATGTCTGTAAAAACCACAAACAGTTAATCTAACTCTATCAGAATATTAACTCTTATACTTTCCATAACTACCCAAAACTAAGCTTAAACAGCCTATACATCCAACTTCACACAAAACAAAGGCTAATGGTATTAACTAGTTTAATATTTGCTTGCAAATATTCCATTTGGACCAAAGCTAAGATTA
>CABFWB010007476.1:0-13117 GCA_902151455.1 Timema bartmani | reverse complement strand
GGGGGGGGGGGGCTAAAATCCCCGAGGCCCGGGCACCAGGGGGGCCTGGCTCGGCTTCGCGACTTTTTCTTCTCATTTTGGATGAAAATATAAATGTTTTAGCGAAACGGAAGAAAAGTGCAATATAATACGAAATTTAAATTAATTAAACTAATTACCAATGTTTAAACTTAATTGGATGAGCCATAAGCAAGATTGTTACACCCCCCTTTTTGTGTAGCGCTGGGTACGGTGAGAAGAGGTACTCACGGTTGTTTGGTTGATTTTTAGGGTTTGGGGTTGGGGTTGGCGTCGAGATGGTGGAGACCTTGAAGGGGGTGTAGTCTTGAAGTTGGTTGTCCTGTTAGTCTATGCAGTGGAGTTCCTTTCGGCGTTGGCCATGAGCTCGTCAAAGAATGGGTCTAGGTGTTGGACGACCTTGAGGACTAGTCGTTTTCCCCTGGGTCTCCCCGTGGGGTAAATGGGAGGGAAGTCGGGGAGAAGGCGTATGTGGTGGGAGGAGTGTATAGGGGGTGCAGGAGATACTTTTGATCTGGGTTGAGTAGCCTCTGGCGGGGGCTGGTCTGATGGCTTCATCTTCCTGTTGATGCCTGCGGCCTAGTTTATCTTTCTGTCGTCATCCATTTCGATGGCTGAATCCCATGCCGGGATAGAACTGGCCGGGAGATGCTAGGAGATGAGATTATGATAGGAAAGTGTCACCTTCGGCAGTGGTGACCACTGTGAAGGGGGGATGGTGGCAGAAAAAGGATGGGTAGGGTGCACTCCGGCAACTAGGGGTGTCGCTGTGGAGGGCTGGTAGGGTTTGGTGGTTCCTCGGCGACTAGGGATGTCGCTGTGAGGGACCGGGTCGGGAGAAGGATACGGGAGGGTCCTTCAGGCAGTGGCGACCACTGTGGAAGGTGGGCTGATGGAGAGTCGGAGAGAGGCTCCTCGGTGACTAGGGATGTCACTGTGAGGGGGGCTGGTAGGGATAAGAGGAGACTTGAAGGTCCTTCCGGCAATGATGACCGCTGTGGAAGGTTGGATGATTTAGAGTAGACTGACACGTGGTAGTAACAAATTTGCTCTTTACTAAATACGAGAGTACAGCCAGGTTCGTCCTCTTCTCGGAGGTGGTGGTCGTTAAATACTTTTTTTCTCTCCCTTGTTTGCCTGTATTCCAGCTATGACTGTCAGAAGTGACCCTCAGAGAAGGTAGTTGGCTTGTTAATACCTAAGAGTACCGATCTGTTGTCACAGACCATAACCTCTTTTTGTAAACGTGTTTATTTATTGTGGAAGGAAGGTGGAGTTGGAAGAAGGAATTGTGAAGTGGGGAGAGTATTATGTTGTGAAGTATCTAGATCGAGCCTTAGTACACTATAATGGTAGACACGAGCGCAGTCAGGCCCGATATGTAATTTAGGGTGTGCGTGATATCTAGGTGACCTGAAAGAAAAAAACACAGATTCATATTAAACACTCAATGAAGGATCAATAAATGATTGCGAGTTTGTGAAAAATGATTTATTGACGGATATAAACTTGGGTCGAGTGGATGGGGTAAATAAGGAAATAAAGAAAGGGCACTATGACAGGCTGGTTTGAAATTTATTGAGCTAGGTAAGAGATATCTTAATTCAGTCTTGACTTTTTGTACATCCTTGGTTCTCGGGGGTTGTACTGGCCTAGGTTTCTAACTATTGCATTTTCCTCCAGCTCTCGGGTTTTGGTGTAAAAACTTCTGTTTCATTCTTCGTAGATCTCCCTTAGCGTGCTGTTCCCAGTCTCGGCGTGGATAAATGCATTATTTGTTCTTGTGGTGACTCCCAATATGCACCTGAGTACCTTGTTTTGAACCACCTGAAGTTGATTCAAAAAATTTGGCGCCGCATAACTCCACGATACACAGGCGTAGATGAGTAGAGGAAGGACTAGACTCCTATAGAGGAGAAGCTTTGTACTGGTATTCAGCACCTGGCTCTTGAATAGTCCGTAATTCCGGACAAAGACCCGTAGCCCTTTTCCTCGAGTTCTTGACGTGAGGTTTCCAGTTGAGTCGGGAGTCCATTAATACACCGAGATATCTGAATTCATTACAGAAGTGAATGTTTTCACCCATGACACTAAACAGGTCCGGTGGCTGGCTCCTCCTTTTAGATATCATGATAGCCGTGGACTTCGCAGGGTTTACCTTTACTCTCCACTTTTCCATACAGTTGCCAAATTGGTCCAGGAATATTTGCAAGTGTTTAAACCCGTACCTGATTTTCCTGTGTGCGGTGAAAAACAGGGTGTCATCCGCAAGTAGTCTGACACTGATGTTTGTATCTGTAGTCTAGACACTGAGAGTGGAAGCACCGGTATAGGTTCCTCGAGATATAGCTTCACCTCATCTTTCACCTCTCTTGTGAAAATCTCATCCTGGGGCTTGATGTTTGCCTTAAATTGGTCTTCTAATGATTCAGCTATAGCATCTGCTCTGGCTGTGGCAATATAAGTTATCCCATGACGTCCGTGAATGGCCGGAGTTCTAGTTTTCGAGTTGTCCCCTTTAAGTTGTTTGGTAATCTTTCATTCACAATCACTTCTTTTGACGGTTTCAGAAATGTACTCGTTACAGCGGATTAGTTTTAACTGTTTCACACTACGGCGAACCTGGGCACCTTAATCTGTTATATTCGGCTCAATGTCTTGGCAAGCGGGATGTCTGTCATTCATGGCGCACTTCCCTCTTCTGGGCTATCAAGATGTATAGGTCTGGATGCTCCCTTTATAGGATGATTATCGGAGCTTCATAGGTCGTTGACGCCCGATGAGCCTCAAGCAGCGTTGATGTCAAGAGGACGACCGAGTTGTCCACCTCTTCTGTCGATTCAACCTTCCATTCTAACGGTATAGCCCTGTTTAAAGTGCCCTTGTATTTGGGCCAGTCGGTGCTTGTAATCTTTCTTCTAAGAAAAGAGTTTCGAGGATTGGTATATATTGGGAGCCGACAGAAAACCGGGATGTGGTCGGAATCTAGTTCATTTAAAGTGTGCAGGTCTTCAGGCTGTTGGTTGAAATTTGTAAGTATCACATCGAGCACATCCGGTAGATTTCTGTAATTTGAGGAGTAGAATGTGGGTTCTTCCGGTGCCAAAACTACATAGTTTTTCAAGGTCGCATGTTCTTCTTCCAGGGTATGGCCAGCTTGATTAGATAGGCGACTGTTCCAGTGTGTACGTTTACAATTAAGGTAATCAGCGGCGAAAACAATTTTCTTAACCGTAAGAGTATTTAGATCATCGGCTGTGGTCGGGACCGAAGGGCTCCTATATACGGCACTAAACATTATTTTGCTCTGTGGTATGGGAACTATTATTGAAGTTGTTTCAATGTTCACCATACCTGGAATAACTGTGTGGTAATGATTCAGTTTTTTAACTAGGATGGCAATACCCCACCCCTACCGGTAGATCTGTCGGTCCTGTACATATTGTACACGTAAAAAGTCAAACTTTTGTTGCTATTAAGAGCGTCTCACAAATAATGAGAGCGATATCTACTCCGTATGTTTCCAATAGCTGTTCAAATTCGTGAGCCTGCTGTAGGATACCATTGGCGTTCCAGAACATTATGTTCAAAAGGTCATCTGGGTGATGTGTTTGATTATTTCCCAGAAGAATTCAGTGACTGCTTCCAATAAAATTAGGGCCTTTGTGGTTCTGTCGGGACATTTTTTAATCTGCCCAAGTATTTTTTAAGGTGTGTAAGAAAGCCTGACAGATTTATGTCTTTGAATATTTGAAGGAGGTCCCTTAGCTCAGAAACCTCATTCGTGTTAGAATTTCCTTCGCTTGATTTTTGGGGGAGGTTTACTACGGCTGTTGCTTATGATAACCGCTTAGCCATGGGAGCGTGCGTTTCCGTTGGGATACTGTTTCGCCTATGTCACTTGGTGACCTGGCTGGGGGGAGCAATTGGATCCGTTACCTTATGTCCCCCTTGGGTAGACTTGTCTAGTTGCTTGTTGCGTCTTTACTTTTCCCTGACTAGTACAGGACAGTTCCTATAGTTCGCCGCATACTCACCCTTACAGTTTGTGCAGCGTGCTGGCGTGGTTCTATCTTTCTTGGAACAGGCTGTAGTCAAATGTTCACCCAGACACTTGACATATTGTGGGATTTGGGAACAATAATTTTTAGAGTGACAAAAGCGTTGGCATCGGTGGCACTGCAATACCGTGCTCGCCGATTTTCGGTATTCTTCTAGTTCTACAATTGTGTGGTTTATGGCCCTGACTTCGTAAATCTTTGCAACAGACTAGTTTTTTTCCAGTGTGCAGACAAAGATTGGGAGGGGCCTAGGTGTCGCCGTTTGTGGGTTGGATTTCATGAAAAGCTGTCTCACATTTTTGGTCGTGAAACCCATTTCAGTGAGCTCCAGGCTTATATCGTCATATGGCATACTGGAATGAAGGCCTTTAATCACAACCTTAAAGGGCTTATCCTTCTGGAGCATATAAGTGTAATGCTCAAGGGAATTTATCTTGAGAAGCTTTAACAGTGAGAAGTAGTCCCCAAGAGAGCTCGTAACAATTTTAATGCCCTGCGCTATACAGTACAGTTTGCAGTCGTCCTTTAGATTCTGATTTAGGAGTTTAATTATGTTGTTATACTCCGCCGCGTTTGGTACCACAATCGGAGGTGTTTTTCCTTTTTTGATACAGTTTCTTCACACAGGGTATCATCTGATGACTCCATAGCAGCATCCTGTTGGTTGCTGTTGGCTTGCCCACTAGCCAGTGTGGAGAACTGATTGTTTACCTTTATAGCCTTCGTCACTGGATCATCATAAAATCCAGGTTTGGCCCTGTGTTTCCTTTTGAGAGACGAGACTGGTTCATAGCTTAGATCAGAATGATGTTGAATACCATGTTTAGTTTGCGACTGTTTGGGTTGTTGTTCCTCGGTTGTCCCGGGTGACGTATCCATGCTTCCATCCTGGGATTCCTCAGAGAAAGTGTCCCCGTCGTATTCATATTCCGTGACTTCTATGTCCGGTCCGGTAGACATTTTGGATTTTAAATTATCGAGTTAAACTGTAGCACTTTTCACACGTTTCTGGGACCGACCAGCCGGTCGACCGTTCATTAGCCGTTCACGTCGACACTAATCAATCATTTGTGAAACGGCATAAAGGATTTCAAGTTATTTGAAGTTATTGGCCCTGAAAAGGCCTATAGATTTTTCGTTAATATTCAAAAGTTCATGAATTTAACGGTTTAAAAACACTGTCCGGCATAGAATATTTGTTAATTCGCGGAAAAAACACCCCTTGTCAGCCTTAAAAGGCCTTTGAAGCACTTTACTCGTCGGTTTATAAACATCATATAGACATGACCTCGTTGAGACGCTTATTGAAGTAGACTGTCATGACATTACGTCTTCGTCGTTTCGCAGACGCAGACGCAGACGCAAAATAGCATGCTCTAATGCACCCTGAAAGGGTGCACGAGAGCAAATTCCAACACGTACCGACCAATTGGTCACACCGTGTGGTTTTCGGGTAATTAACAGACGGGCTGTCGCATTTCGCGAAGTTACTGAAACAAACAAAAAAAGCATATTATTAATTAATATTAATTAAGAAAAACAAAATTGTGGGGAATCGACTAAGGGTTTTTTAGAGTTACGTGCGAAGACACTACTCTATGGGGGGCTGGGTAAGAACCTCCCAAACCACATTTGTCACATCTCGCTTATACAAGCAGGGCTTTGGGACGTCGGTGGCACCCTCCATGATCGATGACGTAATTCCCAAGCCCCTGGATAAGAGGATTGGTGGCACCGGGAAGTCTGTCGTAGAAGGACTGCGTCAGCTTTTGGAAGTGGTCCTTGATGGTAGGCATATCCATGTCTCGGTGCAGAGTCACATTCCGAACGTACCAGGGTGCGTCCACAATAATCCTCAGACACTTGCTCTGGAATGCCTGCATCCTCTTCATATACGTGTCCGCCAGGTGGCCCCAAGCGGAACACGCACAGTCGAGGATCGGTCTGAGCAACTGCTTGTACAGTGTCAGACCGTTCCTTGTAGACAGGGCGCTACGCCTGTTAAGCAGTGGGCCTAGGACTCCCAGCCTGTGCCTCACCTTGGTCAGTCGCTCGGTACAGTGAAGTCACCAGGTCAGCTTGGTGTCCAGCGTAAGTCCCAAGTACTTAACACTGTCTGCCCATCTGATATGCTCTCCGAACAGCCGGAGTGGGGCCGGCCTGTAGAACTTTCTTTTCCATGTGAAGAGCACTGCTGTACTCTTCTCCACGTTAATACTTGTTCTCCAGGTAGTCAGCCACCCCTCCAACTGCGTCAGGTGCGTCTGGAATTGTCGTTTCGTTGTCCTCGTTGTCGTTAAATACTGACAATTTTTGTGGCTTGCATACTATTTACATATGAATAACACTGTGTCTCGATTGGTGTGGGTTTGGTGACCAATAGGAGAAGTCTTGTCCATCCCGCTATCCAATCAGTAGTGAACTGCTTTACCATTGGCGGAGCGGACGAATCTTCACGGGTGATGATGAGTATGATGAAGAGGGCCAGAAATGCGTCCGCAACAAAAAGGGCAAGCCTTATTTTATGTTATACAACAAACAGATAGTGAAAAGAAATCAAGATGTTCCTTGGTTCAATCCAGAGTTTTTTTTTATGAAATCGGTTCTTTTTATGGCCAACATTTTTATGGAATCGGCTCTTTTGAGGGCCAACACTTTTGTTAAATCGGCCTTTTTTAAGGCCAACAGTTTTATGAAATTTGCCCTTTTTAGGGCCAACATTTTTATGAATTGAGAGAAGATTTTTCCTCCTCTGGACTTGACCTTGCCCGATGCTGCTTAACTTTTATGCACAAGATTATTACATCCGATACTAAAACAAGACAAGATAGATAATACTTATTTTAGGGTGAGTGCAAGAGCGTTGTCTCTACCAAGAAGGCAGGCTAGCTGGGGACAGCAAGATTAAAGGTTAGGCCGTTACGAATATTGAAATGTTGGTGACCTAACGGAAGATGTCAATTATCTTAAGGTGATACACAAGACAAACATTTTAAAATCTACTCTGCAGTCCCTAAAACTGCTCAACAAAATAACGAAACTCAATATTTCAAGTTATTTATGAATGTATACTTTGCCTTACGCACATTCTGTACACTCCCAGTTTCTGTTGCTGAAGCAGAACAATCTTTTAGTGTGTTAAATAGAATAAATAACTGCTTGAGGTCAACAATGGGTCAACAAAGACTAAATGATCTGGGAACACTCTCCATTGAATCAAGACTTACATGGGCATTGAATTTTGACTCCATCATTCAAATGGTCACTGATAGAAAAACTCGAAAGGCGAATTTTAAATTACTCATTTATATTCTAAGTTGTAAAGTCTTGGCTAGTTGTTGAATTTAAAAAAGAGAGCCCGAGAAATAAAACATACATACAAAAGAATCAAAATGTAAGCCTTTTATTTTAAGTTCTTTCCCACCACTTTTTAATTTAAAATATGTGTTGCAAATGTGTGTATGTTCGTTGTATTTCTGAAAAATTATTGTTCATAATTGAATGGTAGCCAAGTTGTCTTGGTAGCAACTTCTGGAATAATTTTCTTAAAATCGTTTTTAAAAATGATATACTAGTTTTTCTATTTACATAACAATTAATCTCTGAAAAGTGCACAGTCCTTGAGGTTCCTTTTTTGAGGATTGTGAGTGGTCTGAAAAGTTACGCATTAGAGTAATGGAAAGGGGGCCCAACAAAATGATTTATCCCCAGGCGCTTGGGTGCTCTCGACGGCAATGGGCGTGCCTATATGACTGCAGAAAATATTCACAGTGTGGTTGTGAACGATATACATGTAATTTACAAAGTAGTTAACCAAAACCGAGGTTTTTCACAGGAGCGAAGCTACATCGAATTCTGCGACGATCCTTCAGAACTCCGCAGCCACGGCCTCCACCTCCTGAGTCACGTGTGTACCCACCACCAGAGTCACCTGAGCTCCACCGCTAGAGTCACCTGCGTACCCACAACCCGAGTCGCCTCCAATGAATACGCTCTCGGAGGAGGAGGTAAAGTCCTAAGAACCCAGAAATCTCGAGGAATTAACAATGTACAAAACTTATTCAAATGTTAAAATTAAGTGTGAAACGCTCGATAACTACATCATCAGTTTGGGCAATTTTGGTAATGTCTTCCTTCCAAAGTCGGCCTATTATTTGGAATGTAAGCAGTTTAAATCCAAACCATGCTGTATGACATATCTCAGCGGACAAAGTGTGATGTTTAAAAGCACATTAAAATAAACTTGGTGGGCTCACTTAATATAATATGTTGCCATAGCCTTACTGAGGATTCACACGTTCGCTGTAAAACGCGAGCAGTGCAGAGATTTGGTCACGTGACAACTCTAATCCAATCACAAGACGTCCGCTTGGCCAGCGTAGCCCGCACTGCTCGAGTAGAGATAATTTGAACTTTTCCAGCGCTTCTACAGAAAACCCGCGAAGAAGACCCGATCAGCGCATGCACAAACTTTCAAACATGCGTTTTTTGTAAAAACAGCACATTCTCAAGATGGTGTATCTCAAAAGTGGTGATGAAAAACGACAGTTTATTGGAAGCCTGAGTTTTATCGATGACAAAATCAAGCCCAGCCAGTAAGTAAAACATCTAATTTTATTTTAAATACAGTAACGTGCACTGATTGTAATATTTTTGTTTTTATGTTTGACGTTTCAATGCATCATGGGTAAATAGAGATTCCCAACTTTCCGTGAGCGTATGAACAGCTGCACCACTAAGCAGTGCTGACTTACTGTACTGCTTTCAAATTTCAGCGTACGTGTGAATTCATCTTTAATATCCTTTTTTCACTACGTAATTATTCTCACAAACTCTATGGAAAGTAGTGATGGGCACAATCGAGTAAAAATAATCGAGTTACTCGATTGTGTTGTGTAATCGGTTGTACTCGATTCTTCCGGGATTACTCGAGTAACTTTACTCGGTCCTTGTTATTCTTTTATTTTCTCTTTTCTTACCAGCTAAGTGAGAATCGACCTTATAGACTGGACGGTTTACCATGCTATTTACATTTAAAATATATGTTCCCTTATAGCTCATTTTTCACCAACATTTTCTGCTGCTACGCAAAAATAACCCTTTATGGTTTAAATGTTGAACATGCGTTTTCAATACAAAATACTTGCAGATGTAAAGTACACAATCGAAAAGCATGCTAACTAAGGGTATAACATTTCCGATCCTTTTTAAAAGTACTCGATGAAAGTTACTCGATTCTTTTTACTCGAACCTCAGCAGTCTTATTTCCACAATCGCATATAAAGAAACCAATCATTGTCTTTCTTAATTTATTGATTATAATTTCTCCTCCCTAAAATATGATTATTTATAAATAGAAACTAATTAGAGTACCTTAAGTTACAAAATAAATAAAAATAAAAACATACCTTAATATTTATGATGCGTTGATGATTCTCTAAAGTGTGTGTATAGTTAATTTCTAGGATGACTTCATTATTTTGATGTTGAAGTCTCAGGGCTGCGGTCATGAGTTTGATTCCTTTATATTTAAATAATTAGTGTGTTAACTTCCAATCCCTGTCTAGTTCACATGCTTTTCTACGTATGTTTAAGATATATAAAAAAATAATATAAAATATATATTTTAAACAACGTTTTCTAAACCAATCACCAACACATTATGTTTATTTTTAAAGTCACATAAATTTAAATTGTATTAAAATATATCACTAAGTAAATTCGCAATACCAAAGGTTTTTCAAATCAAGTTAAATAAAATAGCCACTTAAGTTTAATATAATGTTTCCTAGCAAAACTTATTTCGTCACAAATTATATTGGCGTAGCTAAAAAGTAATAAAATAAGAACAAGAGTAATACATAATAAAAAAAACTGCTTTAGAGAAATATCAAAATGTTTGTGCACCTACTAAACTATTTCACAAATTTGTATTTAAAAAAACAAGCATATCTAATTTGGTTGACGTTATTCGGTTTCTTCTTTCACTTAAGATCTGCCCCGCTTTCGAAAAAATTCGTTCTGAGGGAACTGACGTAGCAGGCACACACAAATGTTTTTTAGCGAGAATGTACAGTTCTGGACAAGAATTTTGTTGACTAGCCCAATAATTTAAGGGATTACTTTTCCTGTCTTCGTGGGGCTTTTCATAGTATTGCCTCAACATTATTGTGCTACTGCTAATGGGTGTAGATTTTGTTCGTACATTTGACAACTTTTGGTCAAACAGACTCCAAATAGGATTGTTTGACTCAGTTGTTGGTTCCGTTGCACTTCCGCCACTCGCTATCACCTCCTCTTCCACTTGGTTACGTCTACAAACAGACGCTAAATCTTCACTAACCCAATTGTGGGCTGTTGCTGCATTATTCTCAACACCAAAAGCGGTCTTCTTAAACCTAGGGTCTAATATTGTTCCCATCGCAACAATCTTCTTTGTTTCTAGTGGTGCAAGCCTTCGGAGCAGCCCATCACTCAAACCTTGTTGTAATGCTATGGCGGTTTCACTTGTTGGTGATAGATTTCTTATTAAATGTTGCACCCCTCGCACAATAGGTTATCACTTTTGACACTGTTGGGTAGGACTCGCCTGACAATTCAGCTGTCATAAGCTCCATTGGTTTCAAAAGAGGGATACTCTGTTCAAGAATATTCCATTCCACTGCACTGAGAGCTGCAGGAGCATTAGGAAGTGATACAAGGGCGGCCGAGATCTGTTCCTTCAAAGACAACAGTCTTTCGAACATCACTAGCGTGGATGTTCCACCTAGTGGATACGTCTTGTTTTAGCTTGAGTTCTGGCAGCCCCATTTGATGTTGAATATTTCGAAGCTTATCACTTGAAACAACGCTAGTTTTGAAATGGGTCACCATTCCTCTGCATTTCTTTAAAATACCATCTAGAGCTAAATTTGATTTGAGTGCATCTTGGACTACAAGATTAAAAGTGTGTGATACGGTAATGAAACCTTTGGTATTCGCAGAGGTCCAAGTGTCAGTTGACAAAGCGACAAACGAGGTTCCTTCAAGAATCATTTTCACGTTAGCGCGGCACTTTTCTAGTACTGGGGGGAAAATTGTCCTGAACAATGTTTTTCTGCTCGGAATCTCATAGCGGCTGTCTAACGCTTTAACAAAAGTTTTAAAACCTCTATTTTCATCGATTGAAAGAGGTTGAAAATCAACAGCAATTATTTCAGCAAGAGTTTGATCAATATGGTTTCTCCTAACCTCGGGTATCTGCTGACGTCGAAAAGCCCCCGCCAACGAGATTTGTCTCGGCCTCTTTGCTAGGACAATTCCTTCATTAGACGTCCCAGCAGAGGTTTCTGATGTGGTTGCTTGGTCATCAAGTCTTGTAGTTTGGATTGACGTCGATGGTAAATCTGGATCACCCTCTATTCACATCCAAAAGTGTCGTCGAGTCACGAAGAGTTGGGTGATTTCTTTTTAAATGGCCATGCAAGTTAGTAGTATTTCCATATTTCTTATATTCTTTTTTACACACTGAACATTCTACTGTATTGTTTTCTTTTTTCACAAAGAATTCCCACACTACTGAATTTTTCCGCCCTCAAACCATTATTGTTAAAAAAAAAAAGTTGGTTGGATAATAAAATTCACGATATTTAATGATTTGTCTAAAATATAGCAATAATAATAATAATAATAAAACTAAAATAAAAACAAAATATCTGGCAAAACAAAATTTCACCTATAAGCGTAGAAAACAAATGTAAAGCTACAGCAGCAATTTATTTTTGATAAAAGAAGAAACATTCTAAGAAACGAAGTACAGCACTCACCATAAATATGTGATTATTATATTTTATACATTAGTCTATTATTACAAATAAATAGAGCTAAAATATTTTTATGGTAGGCCTACATTGAAACACAATAATGTATGAATGGTCGAATCAAAGAAGAACGCAATGAGAAGAGTAAGTAAGAGGAACTGCACTGGCATTTGCTAAATGAGAGGATAGAAAAGCACTATTGGCCCCTCCACCTCTCCTTTCACCCAGTGCGGCAGGTCGAGATTGATCCTAAGCAAGATAACGTGTATGATTCAAATTTCAACACTTATTTTTATCAAACTAATGCTTTAAAATTTGATGGTCGTGACTTCAAACCCAGCTGAGGTCGACGGATTTTTCTTGAGAGATAAAAATCCGCAGCACACCCTCCTTCGGAAAGGAAGTAAATCCATCGGTCCCATGTCAATTGTGACATGTAAAAGAACCCAGGAAGGTATGTGAGAATATCTTTCCCGGCAAAATTAGTAGGCTCTTTCTCGCTCACTCGTAGAAATTCATTGGTGTATAACCCCTACGGGTAGTAAGACGCAGTGCTAATTAATTTTAAAAATCATAAAACTGAATATTTGATCGAAGATAACATATTTTTTAAACATCACGTCCTACCATCTGTTCAGGTTATACACATTGGATAGTTACTCTAATGGAGTGGGGATGAGGAGGGAAGCATTTTAGAGGTGATCTACCCGCATTTGCGTATAATAAGAGTGGGAAACCATTTAGGAAAAAGCCGTCTCAATAAACCCGTCCGGGATTCGAGCCCCGCTCTCTCCGTCATCAACAGACCAGTCTAACACGAGAGTGACGCCTTAGACCATCGGGCCACAGCAGTGATGATAGCACAATTAAATATTTTCTCCTTTAAAAAGATACAATAATTATAAATTTATTTAACAAGAATTTAAAAAGAAAAGTTTATTTTATTAAAAAAGGTAAAAAAATTTTTAAATATTTTCTTATTGTGAGACACTTCTTAAAACGCATACTTTTGTATTTACTGAACATGCAAAGTGAAACCTGAAAATAAGGGGGTGGAGGTCACTGTCGGTGTCGACTGCCTACAGTAGCCCCATGGCTTATTTGGTGCTGACTGACAGCTCACAGCTGACAGCCGACGGCTTTAAAAAGCTACCAGACAAAATTATGTATCCCTACGCCGAACCATATGATCTGCAAAAAACATGTGTTTAGCAGCTGTCACTTCTGACAGTCAACAGT
>CABFWB010007475.1:7092-17681 GCA_902151455.1 Timema bartmani | reverse complement strand
CCCCCTCCCTTACCGTATGTTTTTATCCCCCTCCCTTACCGTATGTTTTGATCCCCCTCCCTTGCCACATGTTTAGATCCCCCCTCCCTTGTCACATATGTTGACTCCACCCACTATATATACTGCTCTTCTCAAGTGAAGAGAGTCGCAGTGCAGTTCAGTGGCGTCACAGGAAGTGGCGAGACGGAGGAAAAGCTCTGCCAGCAGAAGTGGATATTTCGGGACCGCTCCAACAGGAAACACATGCTCCTCTAGTTTTCTCTCTTTTTCTCCTTTCGCTTTCTCTCTCTTACACTTTATCGCTCGTTTGTCACTTTCATTTCGACTTAACTTTCTCAAATATCCTTCTTTCGTTATGTATATTTTTTTCGAAGTTCCGATCCAGTTTGCTTACACTTCCCATCCTCACGGCGGATATTAACAATAAATGTTGTTAAGAAATAGCTAAACAAATCCTAAATATTAGCACCTGAGATGCCCGACGCCTCATCTCAGTTGGTAGCGTGTCTGCTCACTAAATTAATGGTCCCAGGATCGATTCCCAGCATGACCGAAAAATTAATCATTAGTGAAATGTGGGTTTCCTCTTTAACAGTGATGAATTAACGGTCGGGGACTGGACGTTGTGACTTTTCTAGATTTAAGTTAGTTTATAAGTCATGTGTTGATGTAATCACTATATTCAAAAGTGCACTTTTTTTTACATCAATTACTGTTTCCAGTCTGTGGCCTGGGTCAGTTTTTATTCAAGCCATATATTTTCCACTACAGGCTAGCTAGGCCTGTCGTAGCTTCATATACCTTGTAATCTATCTTAAAACTAGGATAGGCACAACATCCTGTCCCAGGCCGTTAATTTATCACTGTGAAACCCATATTTCACCGATGATAACACTTTCGGACACGCCGGGAATCGAACCCGGAACACTTAGCTTAGTAGGCAGACACGCTACCGACTGAGCTAAGTTGACGGACACATTAAATACCTAAACAATTTTCTGAAATTTCCTGATTAAAATTCTAACTACAGAAATTTGATAGCCATCACAGTTTATTTTTCTACGTGTCTGCACATTTATACTGATGTGATGGTGAAGGTATAATTTAGAGAAAATATATCTCTGGGGTGTTTTTTTCTCTAAATGGTTACCCAATCCTTCTTCACACAAATGCTGTTACAGCTCCTTTGAATCCTAGCTTCTTATTCACTCCCCATTATTGCAAATGTGGTGACAGTTTGGATGGTCAGTGAGACGTGCAACACAGATTAATATTAATATAGCCATTTTTAATGTCTTTATTTATTATTTGTTTATTTTAACCACGTCTTAGTATTCGTTTGGGATTCACACAATACACATACATGTATTACAAAAATCATATAAGAGGGAAAAAGTAGAGTTTTAAAGGAAATGTACCCGAATTTGCGTGGAGGGAGAGTGGGAAACCATTTATAGAAAGCCACCTTTAGTACACCCGACCGAGATTCGAGCCCCGATCTACCCGTCATCGAAGATACAGACTAGAAGAGAC
This sequence comes from Timema bartmani, assembly GCA_902151455.1. Classification (NCBI taxonomy): domain Eukaryota; kingdom Metazoa; phylum Arthropoda; class Insecta; order Phasmatodea; family Timematidae; genus Timema; species Timema bartmani. The sequence continues at coordinate 16,148 of CABFWB010007475.1, read as the reverse complement.
TGCCTCCTTATTATAAGCGCCCACCGATGCAGGGTAAAGTCCGAAAAAATAGGCGCGTGCGTTAGGTTATTTGGTCATCGCTTAATATTAAATAATGACACGGGAGGTCGCAAGCCAGGCAGAGTAGAGGCAAAGGACCTCCGTCGTGGCCACCGGAAGTGACGCAACCAGCCACGGGATGTGACGTCACACATTCCTCTCCACCTCCTCTTACTCTCCTCCTGTAAACCTCGCCATTTACACCACTTGTTATGTCAGCCGGGGACAAATTGGGACACTACATGCACGACAATTAGCTTGGTTCCGTTCGATTAATCTGATCTTTATTGAAGGGGATATAATCGTGATTGTGTTAGTTTTTTTTTTAAATGTTTCAATCAATTCATTTTGTAGTTGTATTCTCGGGGTGTTGGTGCTAGCAACAATATTTACGATTTGTAAAAGGATTCGTCCTAGCCGCTATAGCTGGGTGTGTATATCCGAATTTTCTTACGAATGAATATTTGATAGCTAGAAAAGCTACTAGATACACTTTCAAATCTTCATGCGTCAAATCATGTGATCTGCAGCTGTCAATTATGATATATTTTGTCAATAGCTATAAAATAATAGTAAAATATTAAAATGATATCAATATTAACTGCAAAATATATGTTTGTAGGCCTATATTTTAAAAGGTGCTCAAAATTTCCATTCGTAAAAAAATCAATGCATATTATTATACTTTATTGTGCTATAGCAAGAACAAAATGGGAATATCAGTATCTAACATTAACATAATCTACTAAATGTAATCTGATCTGCAATAGTAATTTTTAATATATTTAGTACTAATACCTTATTTACTTACTCTATGGCGATAGGAATTCGAAACATTTATTGCTGCACTTACAAAAGTACTCCACCTATCTCCATCTTGAGTTGATTCTAGCCAGTCCACCTTACTACACCCTTTCTCTTTCAAGTACAATGTAATGTTATTCTCCCAGTCCCATCTGTGTCTAGGTCTTCCCACTGGTCTCTTCCCACTGGGTTTGTCAGTCAATAGCCTGAACAAAGTTCTATAATCTCCCATTCATATTACTTGTCCTGCACACCATAATCTACGATACTTGATTATCCTAGCATTGCTTTGAGGGGAGACCCGCCTCGGTGGCGTAGTTGGCTAACGCGCTAGTCGTGTTGAGCCAGACCACCGAGGACGGGGAGATCGAGGTTCAAATCTCGGTCGGGTGAACTGGGAGTGGTTTTTCCTAAATGGTTTTCCACTCTCCCTTCACGCAAATGCGGGTTCACTTCCTCTAAAATTCAACCCTCCCAATTCCTAATCCATTAGCGTAATTAGTACTTAAGCGTATAACCCGAATGGGTATTAAGACGCGGTGCTAAATATTATTATTATCTTTGTGGTGAGTACAGGGTATGTAGCTCATCATAATGTAACCACCTCCCCTCCTCAGTATCTTCATCCCTTTCTGGACCAAATATCTTCCTATGGCACCTTGTTTTCGAACCTCCTAAATTGGTTTACATCATCTAAGGTTCGAGACCACGTTTCGCACCATAGAGAACAACTGGTATAATCATTGTTTTAGTTTTTACTGTTTCGATCCTGTGCCTGGGTTAGTTTTTTATTCAAAACATATATTTTCCACTACTGGCTTGCCGGGACTTATAATCCAACTTGAGACTAGGACAGGCACAACATCCAGTCCCCGCCCGTTAATTTATGAACGTATAACCCACATTTCACCAGTGATAAATTTTCGGCCATACCGGGAATTGAATCCGGTACCCTTAGCTCAGAAGACAGACATGCTATCGACTGAGCTAAGGTGTCGGATCCCAGATATCCTACTATAGATGTTATTTTGTAAGTCATGTGCTTATAAAAATTATGTGTTTAAGAAATGCACATGAAATGCCCCAACAAATAAATGCCGTGCTCTTGCGTGGGCAAGTTTGATAAGGAGAAACTATTGTTTATAATTCGTTTGTTCTGTGTAAGGTATATGCAAGGGTATGGGATGAAGACGGTAGCTCAAAGGAAATCCACCCATTTGGGTTTAGAGAGAAAGTGTGGAAGACCAGAGAATAAATCACATGTGTAAACGCTCTCCCTTCACTGCACCCAGGGATCCAATCCCTGATCCCCCCATCAACGGCCACTAGAGGTTCCATGCCAGACTGACGCCTTGGACTGCTCGGCCCCCGTTCCGCGAGTAGTTAAACCCCAGTAGGATATCACCTTTATTTATTTCCGGTACCACTCGTATCGACAACTTGAACTAATCCAAGGACATTGGATTCGAGCTCCGACCTCCCGTCACCGACAGACCAAACTGCCAACTTCTATGTCATGACACTGTGAGAGGTGGTGGGAGGGTGGATGCTAGTCAACTTGCCGGTGATGGGAGTCTCAACCTCCTCCCCTCTGGGTAAACTTAATCAGGTCAAAGATCCTCTTGACCTTTCCATTCGCCTCACTCCTCTTGTGCCTTGTTAATGAACAATACTGGGAATTCTCATAGACTCGTCAGCTTACTTACTAATCGCTGGTAGCCGCCGTTAGAGCAATTATACCTAACTCCCCACCCCCACCCTGTATTTCCTTACACCCGATCGCTGAGTCTACAGTCCAATTTGTATAATAAGAGTCTTCTGAATGCTAAACAAGTTTTACTTTAGGCATATTCAACCTTTTCCCGACTGAGGGTCGCGTAAGTTCTTGGGGAATTGTCTGGGGGCTATAAATTAGCACTATAATATTTAATTCCCAGATATAGTACACACATGTATACACATACACCACACATGAGCTTAAGCACATTACTCAAGCTACATTAAACTTACGATTCTGGAAACTTCATGGACGTCAGTGACTATTTCCGTCAGTTACAATAGCCTAATTTGTTGTTTATTTCTGTATCTCGATTTGAGCTGTTGGGCCGCAAGTGGTCCGCGGGCCGTGGGTTGGACATGACTGTAATCTACTTCCACGTATTCATACGTCAGTTCATGAGATCTGCAGCTGTCATGGTACACTCAATATTCATCCTATACTTGGGCCGTCATGGAGATAACCTTTTAAAAAAAGAATATTGTACAGTATGTTCACCATAGCTTTTTACCTGAATGACAGTTGAAAAATCATATTTTTAGTTTTTGGGTTGGCAACACTTGCACAAGATCACTATTTTGTTATAAATGATTAGTTTTTTTAATTAAATGTTATATTTTACACTTAAAATAGCGTAAACTTAAGTTTTATCACACTATTTCGTTATTTTACTAACAATTTTTTCTATCCAATCCTAAACAATATTTCAAACATAATTAAAAGTACTTATTCTTCGTTTTGGAATGTTTTCGATGAAGTGTAATATAGTGAACACATCAATACTTTTTAATAGAGGTATCGTATTTACTTGGAAAAAAGTGTGTTTTGAGGCCCGTCGACACAGTGAGGTCATTAGGGATTTTGGAAAAGAAAAATTACTTGTCCTTTTTTTTTAACATAAAATAAATTATTTTATGATTGTTTTATCCTGTTTCGAAATATTCAACTGAATAAAATATTTATATCCACTTTGTGGGCGCAGCATTGTAAAGAAATTGGAAATTGTTTGCGCCATGATCAATCACATGGTTTAAATTCGTCGGCCGCCATTTTAAAAGCAATATTTGTTAGGCATTTTTTGAAAGTGTAGTCAAAACATTTTTTAAATTGGAATAAAACGATAAATAAGCTTTGTGCCTGACCTCATATAAATATAAATAATACTGGCCTAAATTATTGTGGTTAACAATACATTCATACGTTACCATATGTTCTCATTACAGCTATCCAAAGTGACAGGTGTCAGCTCTTGGCGTAGGGATACATTAGGGACTATTTCTAGTAACTTTTGAGCTGCCGTCCAAGTAAAATCGAGTGGTGAATGTACTTTAGATCTAGCTTCATGATCCAGGAAGAGAAGTAAAAGGAAACATTTTCCACCTATTTAAATAGAACGAATGCAATCGAGATTTCTCAATTTTAAAGTTTACACTTAAGTTTAAATTCTCCTAACGACGTTAAGACCAGAAACATTAGCAGATGAGTTACAAATAAGGCGATGACAGCGATTCCAGTTCTCTTCTCGACCACAGCGCTTGGTGGTTGACTGTGTCACTAACGTCGGGTCTGCTAAAGACCAAATAAGTTAATTCTTGACCTCGGTGGTATTGGGATAAAGTGATCGCCTCGGGAACTGATATTCATGGTTTCAAACCTAGTCGGGGTTGACGGATCTTTCTTGAACGTTAACAAACCGTAGCACAACTTCCTTCGGAGTGGAAGTAAAGCCGTCGGTTCCATGTCAACTATGGCAAATAAAATAACCCTGGAAGGTATGTTGAAATACCTTTCCCGGCAAAATTGGTAAGCCCTTTCACTCTAGCTCATTGAAATCCTCGGGTGCTGGTATAATCAGTCTGTAGAAAGTGCACGTTAAATACCTTAAATAACTAATATAAAACTCATTATTTTAATGAAAGCCTTTAAAATGCATCCCTGGGATTATCATAACTAAGTTTTGGTGTTTGGATTTTATTTTCAGTATATCATCAATAAGGCAATTAAAATAATTTTATGGTTGACTTGAGTATTTTGGTATTTGTAACAACTTTTACCCTCCCTCTTCTTACCCCTTCTTACCCTTATTTAGTAGCTTTGTATATAACTTATACATATGTATATGTATCGATACCGACCGAGCAGCCGCTACATTTAGCTATGATAAACCCTCCAACGAGCATTAATCTCAGTTTTTCAGACCGTAACCACTACCTATTCATCCCAGTAGCTCCTTGTTGGTCCATACGAGGCTGAGTTTGGCCTGTTCCAGACCTACCGTTTCACATAAAGCTTCTGTAAGCGCCAGGGATTGAACCGGGGACCTTTGGATTTGTAGCCAGGAACTTTGACCACTTGATCACAGGTAGGTTATATATATACATATAATATATATTCTAGGTGCCGCCTACCGCAAATCATCCCCTTCACCTACTTAGTGGGCCACAAGCCGCCACTGCGGAATATTTTACACTTGAACATTTGTTGGAAAATTTTTTTTCTATCCTTAAGATGGGGTGCTAGTGAGCGTGAGTTTAGGGAAGTATTTTTGAAGTTTTTACAGCATAAACATTTTTGGCCAAAATAAATCAAATATTTCTTCTATAGAAACATATAGTTTAGTTTTCTGCACATGCTAATCTCAACAGTCCTTGAATATCTTTCAAGGGGGTCCTAGAATTTAATGACAACTTTTTCTCTTAATTTAAAAAGTTTGTCACCAAATGCCACCATGCTCATGCCAGATATTCAAAAACTGTTGAGATTAACACGTGCAGAAAACTAAACTATATGTTTCTATAGAAGAAAAATTTGATTTATTTTGTTCAAAAAATGTTTATGCTATAAAAACTGCAAAATTAGCGCACTAAATTCGCGCTCACTAGCACCCAACCTTAAGTAAGAAGTGAGTAGCTAACGGGCTGGCATGGGATGTCGGTTGAACCAACTGGGTAAATAGTGTGGCGACGCTTGCAAGTGTGCAGTCCCCAAGGTCGAGCCCTTGTCGAGAAGTCAATGAAGTGTCTGTTGGTGCTGAGCTGCCAGTTTGTGGTGGATAACGGGGCAAACAGCGCGTGACTTCTTGACCTGCTGGCAGCTCCTTGCACCAGTTGTGCGTGGCGGGCAGGTCTATCTCGGTGGAGCGGTCTCCGGAGGGTCCCTCTTGAAGGGTCGGGAAAACACGCGCCGGTGGTCACACAGTGTGAGACATCAAGCTTACATTATAACATTTTCTGAAAAATAATTCAGATCATTGAATCCCAGGGGAAGGGGATACACTCGTGAAAGTTTTGACTATAGTATATATATTAACACGTCAGGTCTACAGCAGACCCGACCATAGTGACACATTCAACCACCAAATGTTCCAGCCGAATGTGAGAAAATAACTGGAATCTCTGTTAGGATGCCCAGGTCACCCTACAAAAAAAAAAATCTACTGCACCATTTTATTAAGTGAAATTCTCCTCTGGGGCGTAATTGGCTAACGCGCTAGTTTCATGTTGAGCTCGACTGCCGAGGACGGGGAGATCGATGCTCGAATCTTAGTTGGGTGAACTGGGGCAGGGGGGGAGGGGGTTTCCTAAATGGTTTTCCACTCTCCCTCCACGAAAATGCTGGTTCACTTCCTCTAAATTCATCCTTTCCCAATTACTAATCCAATAGCGTAATTAGTACTTAAGCGTATAGCCCGAACGTATAGTAAGATGTGGCGCTAAATAAATAAAATAAAATATTAATTGAATAGTTAATTATAAGCTGTAAATAGTGATTAGATAATTTCATATCATTACAATTCACGACTTATATGGGGGGTCACATATGATATCTTATGCTTTTCATGTACCATTGTTAAGGTAAAGTAATTAATGTATGGGGATGAAATTTAGTCTAATTAAACATGATTATGAGGTGTACACAATGAAATATTTAAAATATGTTAAAAAGAAAAATATTCTTAAATGTATAAGAAGTCTAAAAGTTGTAAAACTACGTAATTTTTAGTCATATTTAAATATTGTTATTTTTATACTTCGATTGTTTGATTTTATCTAATTTTATAGTATACGTGTTGTTATTTAGATTTTTTTAAACCTAACTGTACTCGTTATTTTACTAATGTAACCGAATTGATTTTATTGAAAAAATATATTTGAAAAGTCTATTTTATGAAATTTCTTGATTTGACTGTACCGATTGTAGAGACAGCACCGACTAGCTGAACATAATATGCCAGACTGTGACAGAGGGTAAGATAATCCCAACTAATGACACAGCCAGGTAAAACAGACACCAGCTTCCTTACCTGTTGCTGGAATAGGCTGAGACATTGCTACTTGCTATCATTTCCAAGATAAACCCTCAATCCCCCCCCACCTAAGCTAAATTACCTGCCAAGATGTAATGGACTCAAAAAATCTTAGCTATTCTTATTATCGAATGACCTTAAAGAAAATACACTCATATAAGCGTGGAGTATGGGAAAAATCAAATGTGGAGGTCCTTTCAATTTCCCCCTCTCTGCTCCTCAGCTCTGTGCATCCAACCGGGATCCAAATCTCAACCTCTCCCCATCAACGAAGATCAAGTGAATTGCGAGTCTCTACAGTTCCATAGACCGCTCGGCCACCACTGCGGGTATCAAGAGTTCCCCCTGTCTTCAAGACTATCTCAGCACTCCTCGTTGAACCGGAAATACCTCTCACAGCGGGGAGGGTGGATAGCACCATCTTGAGACGTACTTCCGGCGAGCGACTGCAGAGCACAGTAGCCTCCACCCCTCTCAGTCTCAGGTGCTATCAGCCCTTCACCTCACAAAGGTTGGCGGTATTGTCGCCACAAGTGAGGGGCGTGTGTCCCAGGATGTATATCTCTTCACACCGTGAGAACTAGGACCAGCTTGAAGACAGCATCCCTTGGGGTGAGAGAAGAAGTCCACACCGGTGCTCATGTGGCCTAGGGCATCAGACTCGAAATAGAATGGAGTTGCCGAGGAAGGGGAAGGTCAAGAGTTGAATCTCAGCCCCAAGCACCGGGGGTGACGATGGGATTTCCACACGTTCATATTTGTAGTTTTCCATACTCTCTCCACGCTACTACGGATGTATTTCTTCTAAACATCCCTTATCATCCCCTACTTCTTAGATGAAGCTGTTAATAGCCTCAGTATTTATTACTAGCATCGGTGGACATGCGGACTGAATGCCAGACTCGTCAATTATGGTATGCCAATGACGGGGAGTTCAGAACTCAAACCTTTTCTGAATGTACAGAATTATTTTTTTCCACTTTATATGTTTCCACTCTCCATCCCTGCAAATTCGGATCTACTACCTCTAAATTTCTACCTTCTCTCCCACCAGATTAGTGTAATTAAAATGTGAATGGAGCAGATGGGTGGTAAGACTTTGATAAAAAAAACGTAATAATTGAAAATAAGCTCACAATAATAATTCGAACTAATGGATTGGGCTTAGCCCACACCTATTATTATGTTACAGAATAAATGGTAAGGTGAACCGCTGGAGCCTCGTTTTTGATCTTAATATAGAGACATTTACTATTTACTAGTAATATTTGTGAAACGAAATAGAATACATTATTGCAGAAACACTCCACCAAATAATACATAATATGATATAATATACACTGTTACAGAAATATTGAGAAAAGAGGAACATCTTCGTCCCCCAAACACTTCCATGAAAAAAAAGTATATATATACAGGATGCTTCAGTAAAAGCGTACAAAAAATAAATAGGACACCGAAAAATTTGAGATAGGGAACGTGTGGTCTTCGAAGCCAGCCAAGTAGGATATAGCCCTAAACATGTGGAGGAGAGCCTGAAGGCTAGGCATGCCATGATGTGTATTTGGTTTACCTATCGTCCACAAGGTGGCTCTGTCTTATCGTATTTACATGCATGATTCAACGGCAGATGGTAGGTTTCCTACGTACATCAAGTTAGCCCGCCACTTTCTCCAAATAAATTGAAATTACTACAGTCCTTTGTGCTACGTTTGTGCTCATATGTGCCCGAAGCACAGCGTTTGTGCTATTTAATTACTCAAATTATAACGATTTTAATGTGGCGGGCAAACTTGATTTCAAGCTGGCCCGCCACATTTTTTAAAACATCATATCTTGATTTTGATTACACCAGTTTTTTGTGCTCCATTTATGCTAATATGTGCCCAAAGTTCAGCTTTTGTACTATTAAATTACCCCCGTGGCAACGATTTTAATGTGGCGGGCCAGATTGATGTTCAAGTTGGCCCGCCACATTTTCGAAATCAAAATTTTCTTATGCCATTCGTTAGTGGTGCGTTTGTGCTCATATGTGCCCGAAATTCAGATTTTATGCTATTAAATTACGCCCGTGGCAACGATTTTAATGTGGCGGGCCAGCTTGATGTTCAAGTTGGCCCGCCACATTTT
>CABFWB010007474.1:0-24510 GCA_902151455.1 Timema bartmani | reverse complement strand
CATCAAAATCTCGATTTCGATTTTTTTGACGATCACCATACTTTCTCTACCTGTAAGATAGAGAGAAAGTAAAAAGAAACCAAATGGAGATCACAAAACTAAGGGACTTAAGATTGAGGCTACTAAATTGGTGCCTGAAATCAGAACCATATGTAGTAAACACCAGGCTCAAGGAGCTCACTAACTTATAAACAAACTTTATAGATTTTTACCTTGGGTCTAATGAGCTAGGGCTGCTTGACCTACAAACACTGATTTAAATTTACCGATTTTATACTTAATATTGTAAATTTAAAGTGGTGTTGTTAATTCTATTTTTTTTATTAAATTTTAAATTTTACTATAACCTTGCCACACCATATTTGTTTTTATATTATATTTTTTGAAGTATCGAGGTGGGGCATGGCGCAAAAAAGGTTAAGAACCACTTTGTTAGACTGTTCTGCTTATGACGAGGAGATCTGGATTCGTATCCTGGTTGGGTCTACTGAGGGAGGTTTTCCCTAAATGGTTTTCTAGTCTCCTTCCATGTAAATGTGGGTAGATTACTTCTTAAAATGTTTCCTTCTTCATCCTACCCGATTAGACTAATTTAAATATATGCGTATAACCTGAACAGGTATTAAGACGTGGTGATAAAAAAAATCCATGAATCTCTTGATGCAATAGCACATAGTATGAGTGGAATTTTTGAAGCTTTAGTATCATGATAACTCTTCTCTGATATATTTTACAAGCGCGAGAAGTTGCGTGATAACTTCCAAGAGGATTATGGGTAACTGCAGCTAACACTGATTTGATTATTTTCACCGGTTGTAGTTCTTTGGAGTTTTCTTTTTTTTTGTCTATACATATCCATTTTCTAAGAACTGTTTCACAGTACGATAAAATGTACGACACGATGGAGTACCTTTCTTGGGCAATCGTTCAGCATGCTGTATATATGAATCGCTTCATTAAAGTTTCACCCAGATTCACCATAAATGAAAATAATTTCAATTTGTTCAGCGACTGTCAAGAGTATTCCATATTAAGTTCACATTGAAATGAATCAGAATTTCTCAAATAATGGATCGATGTAAAACGACTGCTGTGTGATTTGGCATGCCAATAGAATTGACAGTTTTCCGGGTTTTTTTGGTGTGAATTGGCTTTGTTTTGATTTCGCAAGAGAGCTCCTACATTTGATTATAATATTTAAAACTTGTGCCCATTTGTAATCGCATACACTGATAATATTGTAGTTTATGAAATATTGATCTATGTAAGTTTATTTGCTAAAGCACACGCGTGTATGTATGAAAGTCCGTTTACAAGAACGAAATAATTTTTTAGGACAGTGTCTTACTACCCGTTCGGGCTATACTCTTATGTACTAATTATGCTAATGGTTTTAGATTGAGGAAGGTTATATATAGGAAGTGTACCCGCATTTGCGTGGAAAGCCATTTTGGAAAAACCACTCTCAATACACCCGACCGAGATTCGAACTTCGATCTCCCCGTCATCAGCAATCTGGTCTACTGTGAGAATAACAACTTAGACCATGCAGCCACCGAAGTGGGTATTTATTATTTTAACCCTTCAAAATATTTTAGGTCAGTTACAACATATTTTCTAATAAATATCTGCTTTAAGCCCGAATGACTTCAAAAAGTCTAATTAAACTGGTTGTGCTAATTTTAGAGCGCCAAACATCCCTTATATTAAAAAAAAACCCTTTGAATTCCGTTAGTACCTAAATTATTAGATGCAGCCACCTCAAAAATTAAACTTTGAGGTGTCCTGGAGAGGTCCAATGTGTGTTCCAAGTTTGGCTGAGATTCATCATTAAGTTCCAAAGTTATTATGACCACACAGAAACATGCAAAGTAATCACAACCATCCCAATAATCTTGTTTCTTTTTATGTTTGGTTTTACACCATGTCTTACAACCCGTTAGGGATATCTACATTTTAATTTTACTAATGGAGTAGGGATGGAAACGATAGAACTGAGGGAAGAAATTAAACCCGCATTTGTTTGTAGGAAGATTTGTAAACTATTTAGGATAACTTAACTACCCTCCCCTTCCCCTTCAGTACACCGGATTGAGATTCCAACATCATCCTCCACGTCTCTCACAAACCATAATAGACGAGCTTGACGTTTAATGCGCGTGCCCAACAATTCTTTTCTGTTTCCAATTATATAAAGAGAGAGGAGTGAATTTTTAACATTTAATCGCTTTTCACAATCATGCAAGTGATGATTAATTTCTCAAAAGAGGGTTGTATTTTACAAACATAGTCACTTTTATCACGATGCTACATTCAATATTTACTAAATATAAACAATATAGAACGTATTTACATATTTGATAGGGATGAGGCCTTTGGACTTTGTACTGAAAGCGATTTACATAATCTAAAATTGCTCGCATTAAATTCTCAACCTTATACCCCAAACTAATCCGTATGCATAGCGCGACAAGATAGTATAGCAGCGCTGTGAAGAAATAGCACAGTCGAGCTGTAATGATAAGCGTTCTGTCCACACATCACACCTAATATTATTTTAGAGTCAAAGTCAGCATCCACCCTTCATCCCTTACTCTTAACGACGTTATCTGCATGGTGAACCCGAAGCTATTTTTCGAAGTGGGTTATATCTTAACCTGACGCACCTAAACACACTAAGCACTTATCACACTTATACGCCAATGCGCGAAATAGAAAGTTAGGGAATAAAATTACTATAATATCCTGTGAGGCACCTAGTTTACCAGTTTACCCCTCTTCCACTAACGTAAATACATACTCCCTCTACTACTGCGCCAAGACAACACTGACTTGCATTTAAAAATTAACAGTTTCTTGTTTGTTATTCTAGATAGATATTTGATTCTACAGACTTTTTTAATCTATATCCTGGAAGAAAGATTCTTATTGGTTATTTTAGTGACAATCAAAGGCTATTTTTAGATATATTTAAGAATGTATGGTTTTTATTTCAAAGCTATATTTTTCAAACCCACCGGATAGAACGTAAGTAGGCCAACATGAACATGGCAAGCCCTATCTTGACTTTCCGCTACGTCACAGGTAAGCAACATACGCAGTTACTGTCAAAGACATTTGTTTCAAATACCTGTCCTAAGACATTAATTTTAAATTTTATTTTATTTTTCCCATTTGTTTGCCTGTCTCCATTACTCTTTGCCAAATAATATTACGAATCATTTTAATATTTTATATTGATCGTAAATGTATTTAAGAATATGTGAAAAATGAGGTATGTATACTAAATTTCTACGTATTTGTTTAGTTTAATAAATATTTTATAAGTTTTATTTGTATATTGTTTAAACACTAAATAAGGCAGTGGTAATTAATTTTTGTCACGTCTCAAATAAGATGGGACGCCATTTAAAGCCCTGCACGGATACAGGTATCTGAGCTAAGATGAGGGTATTTAAAAAATACTAGGCATACATTCAGGTATCAAATTAATTAATTAAATTGTAACCATAATGTCACTGTACACTCACAATTGTATAATTAGGGCTATAATAATCTATAGTGAATGAACAGCATTTTATCACATTAGTTGTAGGCAGTGGTCCGTTTCGAGTGGTTAAACAACCATCTGCTCATTAGATTCACTTACACGAATAATTATTTATTGTTAAAACATTTATAGCACATTGTATATTATGAAACATACTTTTTTAACACCGCGTCTTACTATCCATTTGCTTATATACTAATCACGCTAGGGGTTTTGGTGATTAGGAAGGCGATATTCAGTAGAAGTGTACCCGCATTTTCGTGGAGAAAGAGAGTGGTTTTGGAAAAACCACCCTCAGTACACCTTACCTAAATTAGAACCTTGATCTCCCCATCATCGTTGGTTTAGTCTAATGTGAGAATAGCGCCTTAGACCATGCGTCCACTGAAGTGGCTAAGAAGCATACTTAAACCGTGATACATCACATAAACCAGCCCCGAAAGACTCTTGAGGTTGGCCTTCCCTTGTATAGAAAAAAAATGCATTTAACATGAGTATCGCCCCTCTTGGGCGAAGTGAGACACCAGTGGATTGGGGCACAAAAATTGAATAAAAAAAAACAGCTTCATCGCCCATACTTGCTATGCCGGCCGTAAAGAACAAGGTTTGGTAAATTTACCCTCCCCTCTATCTTTGCTAAGGGGAACTATAGAAAAGATAATTTAGCACTAAAGATATTTATATTAATCCATCCTCAAATAGATACAGTAAACGAAAAATGACTAGGTGAAAAAAAATAAAAAAATAAAATACTGAACAAAAAGAAAGTCAAACATTCAAGTTAAAGTTACTTAGCTGTGTAACCAGCCTAAAGCCACTTGGATCACAACTTGGATCAAGTGTTCTTGTACAAGTGCACTTAGTCCAAGTTAGTTGCCACAGTTAGTGACTTGGACAGTTATGTAGACATCAAAAAGAGGGTGGATTTGGTTTTGGAGGGTATCGGAGCGGTCACTGATATGCCCATACAGAAAGTTGAAATCCATAAAAAAAAAAAGTTATGAAAAGAGAAAAAAGAAAGTTTGGACCCGGAACTGGATACTTGAGGCTCTTGGAGCTTCCTCAAATTTAATTTGCAAAGTAGCGGTTGAAGATGAAGAAACCTTTATCTACGATTAACTACCGTGCAAGCTACTAAGACCGATAAAACCAATAATTCAAAAACTTTGAGTGCGTATAACCTGAAAAGTTGTTAAATAAAGACTCAGTGCAAAAATAAAACTTGATACAGTACTAGCATGAGAGCTACATTATTTGTTCTTCACCACATTCCACAACACTCCCTCTGCCTCATACAGTTTCATGAACCTTACATTTTTCCTATCCGTCATTTGATTATTTTATAACTCTCGTTTTACGGGTTTCACCCTAAGTGTTTTGAGTTGATTCCCTTTTGAATATCATCAAAGTTTGACTTGGATCCAAGTAAGTTGGCCATCATCCTACTCAACATGGATATCACCTCCCCTTCCAAGTGGAGGAATTGTTGACACGATCCAAGTAATGTCCAAGAGATGCGCATGCAACGCCCAAGTTGGCCATCATCCTACTCAACTTGAATATCACCTCCCCTTCTAAGTGGAGGAATTGTTGACACGATCCAAGTAATATCCAAGAGATGCGCACGCAACGCCCAAGTTGGTCATCATCCTACTCAACTTGGATATAACCTCCCCTTCCAAGTGGAGGAATTGTTGACACGATCCAAGTAAGTTGGCCATCATCCTACTCAACATGGATATACCTCCCCCTTCCAAGTGGAGGAATTGTTGACACGACCCAAGTAAGTTGGCCATCATCCTACTCAACACGGATATAACCTCCCCTTCCAAGTGGAGGAGTTGTTGACACGATCCAAGTAGTGTCCAAGAGATGCGCACGCAACATCCAAGTTGGTCATCATCCTACTCAACATGGATATCACCTCCCCTTCCAAGTGGAGGAATTGTTGACACGATCCAAGTTAAGTTGGCCATCATCCTACTCAACATGGATATACCTCCCCCTTCCAAGTGGAGGAATTGTTGACACGACCCAAGTAAGTAGGCCATCATCCTACTCAACATGGATATCACCTCCCCTTCCAAGTGGAGGAGTTGTTGACACGATCCAAGTAGTGTCCAAGTGATGCGCACGCAACGCCCAAGTTTTCCTGGATCGTGTCAACTCAGCTCTAGTCTGTTACCAAACCCTTCAAGTGCCTGGGATACAGTGGACCGTGAGTGCAGTAGCAGCAAGAAAGGGGTTGAAGATAACGTGGCAAAGGTCACATAGACAAATGGTATTCAACCTTAGGGTGCGAGAAGACATCTTAAGAGGTATGTGAAATTAAAAATATAAAATATACAATGTGCAGGGTGTACCGTAACATGTGGGACCCACCTCAGCGGTGGACAGGGAACACAAAACAATGAGTAAATGTAATATACACGTATGTACCAATTGACCTTGTCTCCGAGCTGCACCCAAGTTATCCCACTAAAATGTTTGCATATCTCTCGACCTTTTGAATACCTAGGTATGTTATATGGGTAATACCGGGTTAGTTATAGCATCAGGTATTTATGAAAGAGTGCGGCATTCTACGACACGACGACTGTATGCTTACATTAAGGCTGAAAAAGGCCATTTTGAGCACTCCCTGTGTTAAACAGCTCCACATTAGTGGAGTTCAAACATAGCCATAGCTCGGAAACAAGGTCTAATGGCACACATGTTTATATGAACATTTTTAATTGTTTTTTTGTATCCTGTTCGCTGAAGTGGATTACACATAATATATAACACAAAACAATGAATAAATATATATGTATATATTTACATTTAGATTTTTTTTTTTTGTGAACTCATCACCTCACAAGCACGCGAAGCCTTTTTTTTAAATAAGGGTAACCCAAAGATGTTCAGTTTTGATAATAGGCGGTGAATATGTAGTTGGTCTTTCTCAGGTGGCCTGCGTCAGTGTTATTCAATCTTTTTTCTCACTTACTTCCAGATATAATGCTTTCTCTTCAACTATGTACTCTCAAAGCTATTAATTCATGATGCAAGTTATATATAGGCCTATTCTATAATCTACATCCGAAATAAATAAAATACCTATATTACATCCAAAATAATGAGAAATATATATAGTGTGTACATACAGGATGCACATGTGTAATCCACTTCAGCGAACAAGATACAAAAAAACAATTAAAAATGTTCATATAAACGTGTGTTCCATTAGACCTTGTTTCCGAGCTAAGGCTATGTTTGAACTCCACTAATGTGGAGCTGTTTAACACAGGGAGTGCTCAAAATGGCCTTTTTCAGCCTTAATGTAAGCATTCAGTCGTCGTGTCGTAGAATGCCGCACTCTTTCATAAATACCTGATGCTAGGAATGCCCCACATAATTAGGACACGATCATATATATGTGGCCGTGTCCTAATTATGTGGAGCATTCCCCAGGTCCTTGCAGACGCTCACAGATACTTTATGGACATCCTGTATAGTCAGCTTTCCAACCAAGTGTTTGTTGATAAACATTTGGAATACTTACGCTATAGTTTGTTTTCTTAATCTGACTGTTTGTGAAATACACGCTGCGGCCTATTATGCGAAGGGCTGTTTGCCAATTTCCTTGAAGGCAATGAACTTACAAGAAAGGGGATTTTTAGTATTTAAATTATTAAAATATACGCACGTGTAGTAAGTAGCCTATAAAATTAAATAAAGAAGAAATTCTAAAATTGTTAGCTTTTATATAATTATGAGTTTACAATAATTTCTGGTGTGATTGGTAATACAATCTATTGTGTAAATTGGCTAAATAGTATATGTGTATAGCCAATAAAGAATGCCTGCAAACACTGATGCAGCCAAGGGGGTGGTTTCAGGGTTGAATACCCCCGCCGCCAATCTCCTTAGGCCTCGCTACCCATTTCCTCGCGTGCACCTCGCAGAACGAGGTTTTTAGTTTAAGTTGACACTTCCTCTCAGCAAATAACTACAAACTTTAAACATAGATCTCAGCCTAGCAGTTCAGTCTGCAATGAATGTGAAAATCTTACTTGAGAAAATGAGAGAGGAAGCTGAAGTAAATTTTTCTGCCTTGTACCAAATTGTTGAAGGTATCTGCAATGAACTAAGTGTTCCTGTTGCAAAAAACCTCAAACTGTCAGTCATCAGAATAAAAGAACAAATGTTCCCCCTCAGAGCCCTTACTTTAGAATAGCGATTTTCATACCATTTTTGGATGAATTTATAACTTTTCTTAATGATAAGTTTGTCACTCACTAAGATACACTGTAACCATTTCAAACACTTGTGAACCATATGATGTGGTGATGTCCGAGGTAGTGAAAGATGTTCCGAAATTAGCTCTTAACGGTAAGTCACAAGAGACCTCTAAATAAAGGTCTGCACAGACTTTAAAGTTGCTCCACCATTTTGAATTTTTTCGGGAGTTAAAAATTAAAATTTTTAACTTTTAGGAATTTTCCCGTCGGTTACAGGCTAGAAGCTATAAGTTTTCCAAATTTCAAGTTTCTAGCTCATCTGGAAATGGGTAAACATTAATGTCAGTGAGTGAGTGAGTGAGTCAGCCATGTGGCTTTATAGTAATATAATATGCATATAGTGGGGAAAGGCAGGCAGTTAAGGGGTAGGTAGGAGAACTCTCGAGAATATCCTAGAGCTATATTCGCTGAGAGGTAGGTAGGAGAACTCTTCGAGAATATCCTAGAGCTATATTCGCTGAGGGGTAGGTAGGAGAACTCTCGAGAATATCCTAGAGCTATATTCGCTGAGAGGGTGAAAAACACGTGACTCCAAGCCCTTTCCTACCATCGGTAGTGGATGATTGACCAAGCGCATGCGCAGTCACAGCCTTGCGTCTGACGTTTTTATATCGGTCGCGGGCCTTCAGTGAACGTCTCGAGTTTGATAACGTGATTAGGTCTTGTTTCGAAGTAGGCGCGGCTCGGTTTAATGGGACACGCTAACACAACACTGCTTTATCAGAGGATAGAATATGGTGGAACTCATATTAATTGTAGATGTTTTAACAGAACCAGACGTAGTGTAGTAATAATTATGGTATGTATTAATGAAAATTTATTGTTTTGGGCTACTTCTACTTTGTCCTCAACTCTTTCATTCGCAACTAGGTTCTTATAAAATCTCTTGGTATCAATGGGAATGAGATGCACAATGAAGTTGATGTCTGTTAACTTCAATGATGATTTGGGCCTACTGTTAGGCCACAGTGGCTGCAGCTGATTAAAGATACTATCAGAGAAACTGCGACCTGGAGATTTTTTCACTCTGCACTTTCTGAGTATCTTCTTTGAAAGTATTGCCAATAAAATAAAAATTTGTTCTTTCTTAACAATAATTATTTCTCAAGTCCTCATCAAACTCACTGGGTCATCAAGCACCTCCCTTTTCCTGTTGGTAACGCTCTTCTATAGTGCTGTGGTTCAAACAAAATCACCACTATGAATCGTTGGGACGAGCTTATTTCTTTCACAGTATCCTAACATGACATTAATGTATCCTCTGGGCTATATATCCTCTGCTGTAACTTTAATGTACATTCAATGTCCCCGAATTCTACAACATTAGGTAAAAAACTATGTCCTGTAATCAGGAAGTGTAATGTAACTTTTTCTAGAATTGAATGGGTGTCCATAACAGCCATTAACAAAGTCAGTTTTACATTAGGTTTCTGGCCACCATCATATGAATCTGACCACAATATTATCTTCACATTGTTTCTAAGATTCCTTTCCACATGTTTTTTATGCACGATCCTACCACTCGAGCTACTTTACCTGCCTCATCCTTGATCCAAACATAGCAATAACCTCTTCACTCAGACCCAGAATGAATTCCACACTTATTCATCCAAAGATGTATTTTATGGAAGATGATATTAGTGGGAATTCTTGGTAAAGGTAGTGTTTTTTTCATGTTAAATGTAAGGATTTCGAGATATTCGGGCCTTTCCTTGGCCCTTTGAAGGTACTCCTCTATTAGGTCTTGAGCTTGTTTGGCCTCATAAAAATGTTTATTATGTTTTTCTTCAACTTCCTTTAACCCCTGGTATGTGACATTTGCTTTTGGGCACACAAAGTATCATATGGATTACGGTTATCTTTCTTAAAAGGTTTTCTTTAAAGATTGAATTTTGAGTAGAAAAACTTTTTCAATGCAAGTCATATTTTTTCCTACACCTCTTCTTCTGTTGTATTGTTTAGGTTCAAAGTGTAATTGCCTTCTGTAAGTATTCATGCACTCGACAGCTGTAAATTCTCAATCTTTGAAGAAAAAGGGTTTTACATACTTGCTGGTTAGCTAAATGGTACACCCATGTGTTATTTATTTTCTTTGAGTCCCTTTTACACTTTAAAGCAAATACTTTTACACACACTTTCTTGCTTAAAAAAAACAGACATTTTTCTGCGTATGATTCAAACTCCCAAAACTTAGCCAATTTTTAAATTCTATCTTCGATAAGAACTCTCTTAAAACATTAACATTGAAAATCTCTGAATTCCCTTGAGTAAACTTCTTTCCCCATTTGATTATTTTAATTTAGGTTTTTCTGGCATTTTATTTTCCTAGTTTCCCTAATTTGACACTCATTCCCCCCCCCTTTTTTTAGGCCTTCCCTTAAAATTATTTTGGTCAGTAAAATTTGACATATTTGGTGTATTTGTTAAAATTTCCCTGGATTCCAAACTCTATAGTTTTTTGTTCGTGACTGGAATTTCAACTGGAACTATTTTTGTTTCTTTGTTTCAAATTTTGTCAAGAGACGCAGGTGTATTACCTTGCATAAAATATTTATTATTAAGGAGATTATTCGCTGCAAGCAGGCCCGGATTAACTCTTTTGGGGGCATTGTGCCAAGTAGAACTTGGGGTCCTTAAAAGTTGAATGAATATGCATCTTAAATAATATAGTACATCATAAATGGATAGTTTTATTTAGAGACACACTTATTTTTGCAAACGTTAAGCAATCATGATGAGTATTTTTACTAACAACTGTATTAACTATTAAACTAAATGGTCTCTTAAATACTGAGTGGATTATAGCATTGTAAATTAATCGCTAATAATTTAATAATACTGGACATTATATAATTATAGTCTATATCAGTGTGATTGCATTTATGTAGTCCATCTACATATAAAATAGTAACAGTATTAGTATAGTAAAAAGTATATAATTATTAAATACTTTTTTTTGCGCTTTCTCGCGTCGCATTGATTTAATTATTGAATACTAATAATTTTATATTTTACTTCAGAAATTATTGTCAATAGAAAATCAATGTTTATTTTTCTGTCAAAATTCAACGGTACCGTTTGCAGATATGTAGTATTTCCGGTTTGCCAAAAGTAAAGGTTGCGTTAATTTTTAAGCACGGACTGTCGGACTCCACGCAATACCAGGCTACCAGCGCCCTTCGATTAGGGAATTTATAGATTAGTTTGGGATACATTTTATGAAAAAACTTTTAAAAAATATTGAAATATTGACGAATAATATTATCACAAAATAAATATGACAAGTCAAAGAGATTTATTTGCCAGGCGGGTGTGCGTGGCACACTTGGCACATGCCTTAATCCGGGTCTGGCTGCAAAACTATATTCAATAATAGAAACGGGTGAGATATTTTCAGCATTATTTGTGTTTATTTTCATGGTTGAAAGTATTGTTCTTTCATCACCATTTCCATAATTGTTATCACTCTTGATGATCAAGTCCTGTCGAAAAATATATATTCTAGCATATTGTTTTGTAGCTACAATAGTTAGTAAATTATTTAGTTTATTTAAGGAAGTACATTTATTCAACATTAGCAATAGTGTAATCTAATGAAATAAGAATAGTGAGAGAAAATATGAAAATTATACAACCATTATTTTCCTATAAGGAAAATGTAAAGTCGCTAAATTGATAAGGCACCCTATAATACACTCAGGCAAGTTTGAGCTCCATCCTCATGGATTAGTTTCAAGCTAAACTTGCCATTATTAAATATTGTTCACACCTTTTTATTTAAAAGATATGTGCTAAGTACATATTACAATTTTAATATATATTAGGCTGAATAATTGCAAAGCAATAGTGGCAATTGCAGAAGTTTTTAATTTCATAACTTCTTATATCAATTTTTCAATTCGGAGATTTTGACCTAAAATACAAACTTTTGTGTTATGTAACTAATATTTGTAATAATATTATTTTCATGCCTGGGATATTGTGTATCTGCAAGTTCCGGTATATTTACACTCTGCACCATTTGTAGATTTTTTTTTTCTAGCTCTTCTTGACATACTGAATTTTTATCACACTACTAATTCAGTATATATCTATCACAACTGTAGTTTCAACAACCTTAAATTTAGCCACTAAATAAAACCACAGGCTAAGCATCATTAATAAGAATCGCAAAATTCCCTAGGGTAAACTTTACTAAGCTCACTTTTAAAAACTTTTCACAACAATGTTCTGTAACAAAGCCCTCCTTACACAAATCAATATTGTAATATCCATCTGGACATTACGGCTTGACTATCAGGTTTATAAGGACTCTGATGGCATCGGTCCTAGCTAGACACGTGTGAGATAGTCGCTCCAATGGCTACTCCCATCTCCCCAGGTGGAGTTATTTCCTGGAGGATAAGCTTGTCTCAATACCATTTCGACCTTGATTGGTTCTCAAAGGCGACCACACTGCACATTGTAAACAAGAGTGTTTTTAATGAGCTTCTCATCCCCCGATTTCAAGGATGTAGCTACACTAAGTGGATGAATCCAAGTTGGGTGCCTCCTTGGGATCTGATTTTGTTATGAATGGTTTTAACTGTAAATTTGAGCTACCTAATTAAACCAGTGACTTTATGGCAGAATAGTATTGTGTTTTGTTCTTCATAGTTATCAGCGTTCTATTCTCATCTGCTCGGATTCCATGAGTGTTCTTATGGAATAGTCCGTCTTGCAATCTTGGAATCCTCTCGTACAGATGATACACTAACACATTTCTAGCACTGTTCTTTTAAGGGGGGAGTGTAAGGAACGCAAGGAAAAGGCAGGGGTTTTGCAGTTTTTATATTAAAACATATTTTTAGTCAAAAGCGTTCAAATAATTCTTAAGTAGAACCATGGAGTTTAAATTTCTTCACATGAGAATATCGACACTTGTTGAATATCTACTAAAGGTGTACTGGAATTTAATGACCACTTTTTTTTCTTAATTTAAAAAGTTTGTCATCTAATGCCGCACTGTTCATGACAGATATTCAACAACTGTTGCTATTACCATGTGAATAAAATTAAATTCTATGTTTCTACTGGAGCTATATTTGATTTATTTTGGCCAAAATATATGGGTTTGGGATGAAGAAAATAGAATTTATAAAATGTACACGTATTTATGTAAAGGGAGAGTGGGACACATTCGGGGAAAAACTCTGAACAACCGGCCGGAATTTGAACCCTGATGTCCGCTCACCGACAAACCAGACTAAATAAAATTAATATTTAGACCTTGTGCCCAATGGTGCGGATTTATAGGAGTGTTAATCATATAGTTCCATGACAACAAAGATTTGAAAAATGTAGCTTATTACGTTTTTCCAGTCGACGCTTCAATCGACCGACCAAAATAAATCCCTCTCCACTTTAGTTATCACAAGATTCAGGCGATCGTAGAAGGTTTAAATCTCACCCTCGCTCGTAAAGCCATGATCTGACAGGATCATCCACTCTCGTTGTATTATAGCTGCCCTCCCAAACATGGATAGGATGAATGGATTGATAGCTAGTCCGTGCGTGATAACATGTCTGAAGATGGTATTCGAGTGTGTGCTGATAATATACTTATTACTCCTAGACTGGCCAGCTACAGTATATAATACATTAATACGAAATCCTTTACGCTATTAACTTCATTCTCAATGGCTTAGGCAATAAAACCTGGCTAAACGCACTCTCCATCTTAGATCTAATTGTCTTGCTACTCGACACGGCGTCTTAAGCGAAACAGATGCAATTCTATCAAACCTTAGTAAAATCGTAGATTTTGTTAAATGAGTTGCTGTACCCAAATTGCAGCACCAGAAATAACGTTTCCCCTCAAATCCTAGACGAAGGAAAAGTAATGGCTAAGAAATATTAGACGAGATAAGTTGTAGCCTAAAACCAACTCCAAGCTTTGTAAAGCTAGTTATGTTTTGGGTTGAATACCATCAACAAGATAGTTTCTTTAGTCTGAATCAATGTCCGGACTACAAGACTCACGTGTCCGGTGTGGCTATGGAGTATTTGCCTAGGTAAATTTAGGCATAAATGCTGTGTATTTAATAAGGCAACCAAATTGTTACATTGTATAATAATTTACAATTGAGGGGTAGTTACCAAATATAAGTTTTATACCCACAAAAGTACTTATTTATGTTCAAATAAGTTATTTAGGCCAGAGGTATCCAAGCTGGAGCACGTAAAGCGAATAAATATAAGATATACAGTATATATATATATATATAATTTCATTATAAGCACTGAATAGTAAGAAAAAAATTTAGGACTTGCCACAAGAGACACAGACGCTAAGGACATGCGATCTGGCAGGGCCATTTTAAGTTTAGATGTAACTTGCATTATGCACCAACAATTTTGAGGTTACAAAGTTACATATTTATTATATCTAGTAAATATTTGGGGCTACTATAGCAAAAAAGTTTGAATACCACTGATATAGGCATTCAAAAATTGAAAGTGACAGTGACATCGACATTTTAACACAATTATAAATATTTGTATGTTTGAGTATATCACAAATATACAACCAAAATATAACATTTTAGATGATTGAATTTATTTTATAAATAAAGTTATAAAGAGATTTGGGGGCATTCAAGTATTACGTAAGCACTGTAAGGGGTAGAGGGGTTCAAGCTTTGCTTATTTTTACTGACAAGGAGGTAGAGGGTTCAGAACAATACTAACGTAAGACAGAAAGAGGGCGCAAGAAGGGTTTAGTGACCCAGCCACCCTAAATGGACACACAATAATTAAGAGTGTTGGGGCGTGGATTCAAGGAACTTTAGTAATTAGTTTACTAAAAATTATTTAGAGTGGTTTATAACTCTAATAATTTATTGATTCAATAATTATACTTTTTTATAGTATCAATTAAATATAAATTAAATATTTTTTATAATTTTATAACTTTTTAATTTTATCTGTTTAGAATAATAAATTTAAATTCAGTTTACAACCTTATTGTTAATTACCTATATCGCACCATTAATTTACAACTCTACGTTAGTAATTACCAGCAATTCATAAATTGCATAAACAATAAATAATTGTTTTTCCTGTGAACGAATTACAAAAAAAAAGAGTCAAATATAACGTAAGAAAAACGTCTTATTTTTGCTTAGAAAGGAGGAAAGGGGTCCAAAATGGCTTAATACCTCAACACCTCCTTTTACAACTCAAAAGTTGTGTAGCTCTATACTCAAAAAGGCTGACACACTCCTAAAAGTGTGTTTGCCTGTAAATCCTGATTTCCTTACGAATAATCAGGAAAAGCTACTGGATCTACTTTCATGTATCCGTAGGCCAAATAATATGTTCTGCAAGCCCATAATATGTTGAGCAGCCGTCAATTTTGGAAATCAAACCTTTCACAACAAACAATTAGCTATTAGTTAGTTAATTAGTTAGTTGTTGTTTTTTTTTACTTTTTCATAAAGAGAAATTATCGTAATCGTGAAAAAAATCGATCTAGAGATTATGATGAATCCCTACGTTTTGTGTGAACCCGAACTAAAATAAAAAGATTTTAACATTCCGACTGTGTCCATGTAAGTTTTTCTGTCCCTAGCCACGGATCCAAAATAGTTGGATGGATTTTGTACAAATTTGATGTTTAGGTTGTACAAGGCTATATCTTTTGTTTTTAGGGTAAAAAAATGTTTATGGGTGTTTACTGATGACTGATTTTTCATACACTTGAAACAATTTACAAATGGCTTTAACAATGTGATCCCAAATGGATATCTTGGGAGTGTTTGGCATAACAAATAACACTGTTTACTTGTTTTGGGGGTAAAAAATTAATAATGGGTAGTTTACTGATTTTTAAAAAACTTGAAATATTTTACAAATGGCTTTAGCTATTTGTTTCCAAATGGGTATTTTAGATGAATTTTACATGACAAATAATTATACATACTTGTTTTTGGGGTAAAATTTCATGTATGGGTGGTTTACTGACTGATTCTTCAAAAACTTGAAATATTTTAAAAATTACCTTAACGATATAGTTCTAAATGGGTATCTTGGAAGTGTTTGACATGAAAAATAACCATGTTTAGTTGGTTTTAGGTAAAAAAAAAATTATTACGTGTCGTTTACTGATGAGTAATTTTTAAAAAGTCTCATTTTTTAATTGGCTATAATGATTTTACTTAAAATGTAAACGTATCTGGGGAGCGTTTGACATGAACGTAACAAAAAGTTGTAGGTATTGCTATTTGGGGGGGGGGAGGAGGGGGGAGCGGAATTTTGCTATGGGTAGCTTAACGATGACTGTTTTTTTTTAATTTGAATATTTAAAAAAATAGCCTTAGCGATTTGGTTCAAAATGGGTATTTTTTAAGTTGCTTATGTTATAAATAGTCAAATAGACTTGTTTTCTACACAAAAAAAAATTAATTTAATAGCAGTTATATAATGACTGACTTTTTAAAAATCTCATTAAATAAAGCTCAAACGATTTGGTTCAAAACTGATATCAGTGGACTATTTTCCATCATTAAAAATAATGTATCTTTATTTATAAAAAATAATTAAATTCATTAGTAGTTTACTTAAAACCAATTATAGAAAATTTGATTTTTTTAAAATAGATCTTAAAAATTGAATTCAAAATGGAAATCTGGAAATGATTTTTTATGATAAATAAGAATATGTTTTAATGTTTACAAATAACAAATAATTTTAGGATGGTTTACAGTAATTTATTTTTGAAAATTTGAATTTGGTTAAATATACCTGAACAATTTGGTTTAAAATGTATACATAAAGAGTGATTATTGTGATTAACAAAATGATGTGTTTGTTTTTATAAGGACAATACTTAAGGGGAGTTTATTCATAACCTATTTTTGAAAATCATCTTCAAAACCATAATACACAATATGAGAAAGTTTGTGCGATTATGTCGAACCATTTATTTTTAAATTTTATTCGGTGCTATAATCTCTATAAATATAAAGCTTAAAGTATATTTGTCCAGAAATGAAAACCCACTTCCATATGAACTGGATAACTGACATTTTCCAGGAAGGTAGATATAGCTATAAAGATCTAAAAACAGGAAATTTCAAAATGATGTAGTTGGGGGGCTATAATATTACTAAATAAAACTTTCTTTAGATGAGGTTGAAAATTGTAATTTGGTTGTAAAGTAAATGGACCCCACCAAATAATCATAAAAGTCTGAAAATATTAAATTTTTAGATTAGACTCTAGAATACATGGGGAGGGGGTGGGGTGTTAAACATAAAAATAACTATTGAGTGTCTTCGAAAATCTGAATTTGGCGTGCAGGTAGAAGAACAGCTCCAAATTAAAAAAAAAGTCTTAAAATTTAGAAATGTGATCCCTATGTGGGGGAACGTGTGGTTAAAAGTTTAAAAAATTCACCGATAGATATTATTTTTTAATTCATTATTTATCGCACTAAAATATCTGTTGACATAACCTTGAAACAAAAGACATAATAGTTTTTTTTTGTATTCTTTAAATTACTCATGAATTATTTTTTTTACAGTAATCCTTTAGGAAATGTTATTAGAAGCCTTGGATAACTCTTTTGGTCCACTATAAAGTTTTACAAGGGAAATACAAATTAGTTCTATAAAGGTTGTCATAGTGACCTTCTATCAATGTTTTCAAAGAAAAATATATTTGTCTCGGTGTTCCAAAAGGCTATTCGTATGGAAATTGAAGTAGAATTAGAGTGTCATATGTCTCACTAACAACGTTCATTTTTCTATACTAGATTATTCATATATTGCTCAGATAATTTAACTCAAAGCCCTTAAAATTCATTGATAAACTCGGTTAGTTGGATATCTCATATTATTAGTATAAAAACTCTCTAAAAATATTGCAAAAAGCATTAAAACAAACTCGCGAACTGTAATGATATGAAATCATTGAATCACCATTTATAGCGTACAATTATACGCGTGTTAAAATAATATAATAAAATGTCGATGGTTGAATGAGGAAGTTATTTTAGAACAAAATGTATCCAAGAGAGTTAAAATGGTTTCCCAACAACAAAATGCTAACCCACTTCGGTGGTCGCATAATCTAAGGCAAGGATCGACACCTGATCGCGACCGACCAGTTTATATCGTCAAAAGTTTCAGTCTATTGCGTAAAAATAAATCTTCATTAAAAGTTTATCTTTGTGCCTTCTGAGGTCGCAAGTATATCAAGTAGGCCTACTTTAAAATAATATTTGAATGACCAAATAAACCTGGATGTTATAATCAATAATGTTTTAAGAAAATTAAATAATTTAATATGAAAGTGCACTTTTTTTCTTTTCATTTTTCTAGAATGATGGGGACATAAAGATTTGAGGAAAAGTTCAATTCAAAGAATATTTATAGGTTGTATATATAAAAAAGCAAAAGTACATTAGAGAAACGATGTGTGACCGCGGGACCTTTGATAGATCTAAAAGTCGATCTGGATCGAAAAAGGTTGCTGACTCCTGATTTAAGTCGTCACTCGTAATAATAGACTGGACTTACGATCACGTGGGGGTTGGGGGTTCAAATCCCAGTCGGGTGTACTGAGAGTGTTTCTTCCTTGATTGTTTTTCACTCTACCTCCACGTAAATGAGGGTACACATTCTCTCAATTCAAACCTCCTCATCTCTATCACACTAGCGTAGATATACGTATAGCCCTAACTAATAGTGAGATGCTTTTACAAGAATAAATAAAGGTTAAACCCATTCAAAACACGCTTGAGCACCCTTAGTGCTCTGGTTAGTGAGGGGAAGTTAGGAAAGTTGGTAACAATGGTTGGTTTGAATTCCTTCTAGTTCGATGAAATGACGTCGCAGGTATTAATAACTGACCTTCTCCTCAAATGTTTACAGGTGAGCTTAAAAAAAGTTGCGTTTGTCTTGAGCCTTAATCCATAGCTTAATTATACTTGACTTTACTTTCGAGGGAGGTGAGTTATTAAAACGTTTCTATCAAATTGATAGCCTCAGAACTTCTTGTGAATTTTTATTTTACTTGCATTAGCACACTTAGACGTCAGTATTGACTATCAATAACACTTGATAAAACTATCCTATTTGAGATAAAAGTTTCTTTGTGTCAGTGGCGCACCCATAGAAGTGCAAGAGGGGCATCTGCTCCTCCATTACCCCCAAGCCATCGGGACTTCAAATATATTTTATAAAAACTTAAATAACATGAAATTTAATTAAAATATAAAGCACTGAATATGTGTCAAATACTTAATCTACATTCAGGTCGAAGCTTACTACTTAATATTCACATAGTGTACAATTATGCACATTAAAAATTCCCTTAAAATTCTCACTTGGATAAAGCACAAGGATATTAGCTTTGTTACATTGTATACAAGGCTGAAGCCGGCAAAATTATAATTTAAAATTAACATTGCCAAATATTTACTGTTAAAACATTAACAAAATAAAATGACGAGAAAATATCCTAACTAGTAGCACCATTGTTTAAAGTCTGTTCAGCGTAGGAATTGTTTTCTGAAAGGCCTTTTCCCCCTACCAAAAAGCTATTATATAGTAGGATATTGGTAGGAAAAAAGACCTTTCAGAGAGTAATTCCTACCGTGAATGAAGGCTTTCTACACACGCTAGGGTTTATTACAACATGGACCACACTTGTAGAGATTTCAGAATCACTCGTACCACACCCAAGTTCGTATAAAGTTAAGAATGAGTAATTTCAATCTGACTGTGATTCGAACTGACAAAGCTACCAGAGCTGGTTAGTTAACGCATTGATACATTTGTGTCTTATAACGGTATCAACCACCGCTTGAAGCCAATGATGAGATAAAATTTTATTCAAAATATAATAACAAATATTCACTAATAGGATAGAAATAATCCTACAAAAAACTTTAACTTGTTAAATTGTGGAAACCCTACTCACATTTGTAAACCTTAATTACCCAGCTAATTTATAATGAAAAAATTTATTCAAAATAGAGTTTGAAATAAAACTGCATTTTTAAACATATTATATATTTTACTCAGTATTTATTCATTAACTCAAGAAAATTGTATAAATTTATCACAAATGAGTGATTTGTATTATAACTACATAGGCCTACTATAAATTTAAAAAAAAGTTTACAGAACTTACATTATGCAAACAGTTGCGTTACCAAAAAAACTCCAAATAGAGATGCATATAATATTTATACATTTTCTTGAACTCTGGTGGTTAGGGGGCGCTTGTATGCCACCACTCCAAAGTAAAATTCTGGGTGCGCCCCTAAGTTGGGTGAGTTCTAGGAAAAACCTGTGCCCAGAATGCAAATTGTTACCTACTGCAGATCCACCAACACACACAAAGAATTTCAATGACCAATTCGAGGGACTGCAGGCAAACACCTGCAGTCTGCCTGTGTGTTAATGTAGCAAATTGAACTGAAGGCCTGATATGTCACAGTCTTGGACTGGAGGCAAACACCTGCAGTCAGCCTGTGTGTTAAGGTCGCAAATTGAACTAAAGGCCTGATATGTCACAGTCTTGGACTGCAGGCAAACACCTGTAGTCAGCCTGTGTGTTAAGGTCGCAAATTGAACTAAAGGCCTGATATGTCACAGTCTTGGACTGCAGGCAAACACCTGCAGTCAGCATGTGTGTTAAGGTCGCAAATTGAACTAAAGGCCTGATATGTCACAGTCTTGGACTGCAGGCAAACACCTGCAGTCAGCCTGTGTGTTAATGTCGCAAATTGAACTGAAGGCCGGATATGTCACAGTCCTGGACTGCAGGCAAACACCTGCAGTCAGCCTGTGTGTTAATGTCGCAAATTGAACTGAAGGCCTGATATGTCACAGTCTTGGACTGCAGGCAAACACCTGCAGTCAGCCTGTGTGTTAATGTCGCAAATTGAACTGAAGGCCGGATATGTCACAGTCCTGGTCTGCAGGCTGACTGTACGTGAATGATCTGTTAAGGTGTCACTCGCGCAATATACTAGACTGTCGATTATGGGCAGATTGGAGTTAGAATTCCAGATGGGTGTAGGTCTACTTAGGGGGCTTTTCCCTAAATGGTTTTCCACTCTCCTTCCACTAAAATGCGGAAATAATCACTCTAAACTCAACGTTCCTCATACCTAACACATTAGCGTAATTAGTGTGTCTACGCATAGCCAGAAATGGTAGTGAGACGCGGGAACAAAAAGGTGTTTTTCATAATTTCTGCACAGATCCCGACGATCATGGACGATCTAATGTGGACTGGGATATAATATACGTTTTTTAGTTTTTTTTAGCACCACGTCTTACTACCCGTTCGGGTTATATACCGTTGATTTCATTCTTGAGCAAACGCATTAACTCTTTAAGTTTCCAATCATGAAACCATATAATATAAAACATGTCAAATCTAACAGCTAGTTTAAATAATATAATCAAGCTAAGTTTTTCCGATTCTGTTTTGAAATATAAATTGATTTTCTTCTATCTTTGTTTCTTCAACCTTGATTCCTCTTTTCTTCTCTTAGAACTATGTTTGAAGAATCGGAAGTCCAAGCCATATTTTTTCTTAATGTGGCTTAGTCTAGTTTATTACGGGTAGTAAATCCCGGGTTACTAAGCACTGTCGCAAGCGACCACAATGGCCAAGTGGGAAAGTCGGATTAAGTTTGATGTAGGGCATCTGACCTACTATCCAGCTGTGTCGGCATTGCATTTGGAAGGATTGCAAACTAAGAGTGAAAGATAAAACGAGTAATGGAGGAATACGTCAGGTAACAAGCTCACCTGACAACGGGATGTAAAGTTAACGGAGCTGAAATATATTGAAGAACAATGTTCTTCGGGACTAATTCATCACACAGGAAAATCTATCTTTGTGGAAATGTGACACTGTAAACTACTAACGGGCTTTTCAGCGCCAACATGTATTTTCAATACTTCTTAAAGAAATGTATTTATAATTAAATACTAATAAAACTTAACCAAGCAGAAATGTTTGTTTATAATAGTCCCTAGTGTATAAATTGAAGAAGGTAATAAAACGCGGTGTTAAAAAAAAGTCCCTAGGTAAATGGCTATTAAATGTGATAAATAAAAATGTAATCGCAGGACGTCATTAGACTAGCATGCCTCGGTTCTTTTGAAGCCAGGTCCCAAATATGGTAGATGGATATAGTAACACATTCACCTCAACTCACGGGGAAGAAAAAATCCATCCAAGCCATCCATCCTCAAGGAAAAAAACAACTTCTTATCCTTGAATTAAAACTAACAAATCATTATCACATCCCGGGAGGTGGGGGATCCTTCATTCCCTTATGACCCATTCATTCATATTCAAACTCACGATAAAAAATGATCACAATTAACAAGGCCAAATTTACTCTTACTTGTGTTTTTTTCTTATGGCTTCATCCCAACAATTTTACCCATTCATATTTACAAAACAATAGTTTAAATTTCAAACAAAGAACAGCTATAAAAGTTATTATACCTTCTTCACGTTTTCATGTATCAAGTGATGTGATCACCAGCTATCACTTTTGATAGATATGATCAAAATTCATAAGATAATACTAATAATTATAGTAAATGTTATCAACTTTGGCCGCAAAAAAAATATTGTTTGTATTTTATGGAAGGTTTGTTCCTACTAAAATCTTTATATATCGTCCTCACACCTTGAGATTAAGGGTTTGCCACACTTGTCCGAGACTCGCGAAGCAAAATTAGACTAAAATCCCCTCTAAGCCAGAATGACGCTTTTTTCAAGCAGATCCATAGTAAAGCAACAGCCGAAAGACTCTAAACAATTTGTTCATTCCTAAGAAAATACCCAGAATCGAGCTTACTAATAATATATTGGCTCTTGGTATTATCCTCTTATTTTAAAGACCGGGATGTTCTAATTCGATCAACAGTATCACATTGTACTTATGTACGTTGTCAGTTTTAAAAATTAGTTGTTTTTAACGAAATTAGATGTAAAAATGGACGTCAATAGCTGAAACGCGCCATTAAGATGGGATTCTAGGGGACGCGGGAAAAAGTAAATGTTTTTGCAGTTCTTATGGCAAAACTTTTTTTTTACATAGTAAATAAAGTATTGCTCTAGTAGAAACATAGAGTTTAATTTTCTTCACATGGTAATATCATCAGTTTTTGAATATCTGTCAAGAGCATATCATCATTTGATGAGCAGCTTTTTAAATGACAAGAAAAGGTTGTTATTAAATTTTTAGGACACCCTTGACAGATATTCAAGAACTGGTAATTTCACCATTCGAAGAAAATTAAACTCAAAAGTTTTGTTATAAAAACTTCAAAAATACTCACCTTTTCTCGCGTTTCCTATACACCCACCAGATTACAACGATGGGTGCTATCTCAAACTAACTTTCACTAATGTTAGAGGTTGAGGATGTACAGCGGGTAGCGGGTAGGTCGCGGCTTTAATCCCGGCCGAGGGTAGTAATAGTAATAATAATCGTCTTTATTGGCATAGTTAGGGCTACCGCCTTTTCTTACATTTAATGTAGGTGTATTCCCTCTGAATTTTCCCTTCTTCATCCTTACCTCATTGGTGATTAAATGTGGATATCCCAGATGGGTTGTAAGACATGTTGGGAAAATATGGGAGGGTTGGTAAGTGACAGCTAGTAGAAGGTTATTTATTGCAAACATTGGCTGACAATATTATTTTAAACGAATTATAGCACTTTTTATTGATAATGTATTATTACTAATCAAATGAAAACAATTTCTGAATAGGTTGACATTAGTGACTTCCAGCCAATGTTTTGAATAATGAACCTTCTACTAGCTGTCACTTACCTACACTTCTTCTGTGGATGTGTTATAGTTTATGTATGTAGAACATAAACACATGAACATACGTTCAACTTGTTCTTAAGTGTATATGAGGCCCATACACGGATCTCAAAGTGTAATGATTATCAAAGAATTCATTATTGTAACACCTCTAGTAATAGTTTTTCAGGGAACCCCCGATGAGACTATTCACACGTTCTAAGAACGGAAGTAATAAATATCGACAAGCTGATGTATCAAAATCATTAAAAAGATTGATGGATGTGCCTTTAATGGAGCTTGACTTCCTCTATTTCTAAATTGGAATGGTTAACTTCTTGTTCATATAAATCACCAGATTCTCCTAGGCTCTTTCACGGGTTGAGATTTAATCACGTGTTGTTAAATGTGTTTTAATATTTGGGAGCAATATAAGTGCCCTTTCTAAACATCAGCGCACGTGTTGTTAAATGTATTTTAATATTTGGGAGCAATATAAGTGCCCTTTCTAAACATCAGCGCACGTGTTGTTAAATGTATTTTAATATTTGAGAGCAATATAAGTGCCCTTTCTAAACATCAGCGCACGTGTTGTTAAATGTATTTTAATATTTGAGAGCAATATAAGTGCCCCTTCTAAACATCAGCGCACGACTTACATGGTAGCTTAACCCTTGAGAAAACTCGATATTTATAATAAATTGGAGCATGAAGAACCCGTATACAAAATTATCCCGAATATCTTCATCAGCATCACTCGAAATCAAACCAGGTGCCTTCAGACTTGTCGATCATTCCTATTCACATAGGCGCAGGACCATATATATATATATATGAT